>OOFJ01103682.1:0-10653 GCA_900323375.1 Benthosema glaciale
GTGTGTGTGTGTGTGTGTGTGTGTGTGTGTGTGTGTGTGTGTAGGTGTCCAGCAGTGAGCAGTTAGAACAGCACATGTTTCTCTTGAACAAACAACTTCTTCTGCTGGGAGAGACAAACAAACTACTGCAAAGCACACACACTGGAGACACCGAACACAACCAGGTAATGCATACACACACATTGAAGCTAGATCCTTCAATCCTCTATTCACAAGATTATCTCGTTCTGGTACAGATTGGGTTAACCACGAGACCAAAGGGATATCCCTATCGACCCGGGGAGATATTAGACTTTTGAGGCCATCAGGCTGAGGCTGTGAGCCACTCTGCAGTCGCAGGAATGTTCAGGAAAACAGGCCTTAGTTCAGACATACTATTGGTCTGACTGTCATTAGAAGGACAACCTACCTCAAACTTAACCGCAAGCACGGGAGCAGCGCATGTCCGACTGCATGTCGACCGTTGTTTCTGCATGTCCGACCTTTGGTGTGTCGGATCTGCGTGTGCATCCCATCTTCAGGAGGCCCTATATCCGTAGACCTGAGAGATCTCACATTTCATTTATGTCTGAGATTTAGAGTTGGGCCAGGCCCATGTAATGCCTTAACCGTTATTCAAATTAATTTGAATTTGATTGTGGATGGTGTGTGTAGGAGGTGAACATGGTCCAGTCCAGTGTGTCCAAGGAGACGCTGCGGCTCAGGGACAGTGCGGCCCAGCAGACTCAGAGACTGGAAGCAGCCAATCACAGAATCACTGAACTGGAGGCTCAGCTGGTCAAGAAGGAACAACTGATCCTAGAACAGAAGAAACTACTGGAGGACAACAAGGCTCACAGCAGGTAAGGTACACCACACACACGCAGACAGAGAGAAAGGGAGTCAATATTTCATAGTTCATACAGTCGATAATGCATACTGTATGAACTTGCGTGTTTGTCACTAATGGGAGGAACAGCTCTGCTCCAGACTATTGTGGACAAAGCTGCTGTTTGCCTGACCCTATAGGGCCAATCTCACGTCATGATTAAAAATAGGAAAGTTAATAAAATATACAGATTAAGTTCCACTCCTTTGTAGAATCACTGTATCAAGTACCTCGCATGGACTTAAAAAAAGATTCAAGGACGCCATTCAGTTTAAAAAAATATTTTCTAAATAATGTGGGGATCCTGACAGACACACAGGTTGAGAACCACTGTACTAGACTAGCACAAAACAACATGTGTGCTCTACCGTAAATGCAACTCAACTCATTGGTGTTTGAGTTTAACTCAGTGATCCACTTCCTGATGGATTCATCTTGGAGCAATAATTTAGTGTGTGTCTCCTCCACCCGTTTGTGATACATTTTGCAGTCAATGGTAATTACACCTCATCTACACAGGAAAGGAGAGATATCACGTGAAAAATTGTCCTGATGTGGAGTGTCGGCCATTGTGTTGCGACGTAGGCTGAATCAATCAAAAAGACAATAAATAGTAGTCAGTGTGTAGATCTTAACCAATAAAAGTATTTGGGGCCGCGAAACATCGCTCAAATAGAGGCTCTGCAAACGAATATAGGAGGGCTGGACGACGTCGCTGCATGCTTGTGGTATGTCAGCATAGTCTCATTGAAAACTAGATAAAGTGCCCTTGTGGGCACAGGTCTCCACCAGGATAGTGTGTGATGTTTGGCAAAATGTTTAGGAGTAATATAGCTCTGGTCCATAGCTCCACCGCTTCTATGATTCTGCCCTGCAGTAGAGCTATGTGACAATCCCATTTTAAATCGGACCTCAAGCCCGAGCAGCCCCACTTCTGTAGTGGGTTTCTCACGAACGGCTTAACTACTCACCAATATAAACACATCTTGTGTTATTAGAAAGCCTTCTTACCGTGGTGGAAGCACTCTGAGCCCCCCACCACACGTGTAAAATGCATTGTTTTTCACCGGATGAAAAATATTGTCTATGGAGGTTTTCTCTGGGCAATATCGCTAGAGGGCGCAAATCCTGTTGGATTTTCCGGTGAAAAACAATCGCGTTTTGCCCAAAAAGTGCCTTCTGCCTGGTGGAGACAAAAATGTATTCCAATGAGATTTCATCGGTCACTCGCTTGCATCGCTGGCAGTGTAGATGAGGTGTTATGCTGCTCTGTTCTAGTGCAGGATGTGATCATTCATTTCATCGGTCACGCTTCCCTTTCCAGCGGCCAGCTGTCGGCCTGTGAAGGCCGGTATGTGGCCCTGAAGAGAGTCACTCAGGTTCTACAGACTGAGATGCTGCAGCTCTACAGCCAGATAGACCTGGACGCACACACGTATGCACGCTCACACACCCACACCCAGCCCCAGGAAGCTGCCAGCCCACCTGAAGGATCCAACACCAGCAGGTAATGAGTGCATGTGCACAAAGATGCTAACGCACACCAACGTTCTTTTAACGGTGCCGGCCCACGGGAGAGAACTGAAGAGGGAATCTTGGAAAAAAACTATAAAGTCATTGTTAAGACAACGATTAAAACAAACAAAAAGTCCAAAGACTTGACTGCCACATGACAGCATGGGGGAAAGCCAGTAACTGGTGCTTCTCAAATAAACGAATAGAAGCTAAATAAGCTTGCATTTCTGTTTACCACATATTCCAAATAATGGCTGCACCTTGGTACACATTTTGGTCTTATTTTGAAGCTTGTTACCAGGGCCATTTTTCATTACTTCGGTTGCTAAGGTTACCTAACGTGGTTAAATGCAGACAAATAGTATTAAAAGGTATTTAAATATATGTGTGTGTGTGTATATATATATACACATGAGTATGTTATAACAATATAGACTGCTCTAAACTCTGGTTTGTCTCCATCAGATCTAATGGCAACGACGTTGTCATCCCAACCTCTCAAAGCAACTGTTCAATTGGCAACAAGCCCTCTGCGTCCTTCAGCATACTCAACGGAGGTGTGGAAGCCATCCTTTCGTCCCCTCTTCACTCCTTCTCCACCTCCCCCCTTCACCCGCTCTCCACCTCCCCCCTTAACCTCCTCTCCACATCCCCCATCGACGCCCCTCTGGCTGTGGGCTCCTACCCTATGGAGGGCTCGTTCCTGGATCAGAGAGCCAGGGAGCTGTTCAGACCTCCTCCCCACGGCCAGGAGGAGAAGGAGGTGCAGAGGGAGAGACGGGATGAGCAGGAGGCCAAGGGTCAGGAGTTCCATCTGCCGCCAGGGAGCTCGCTCCCCCAAGACACCCCGCTGAGGGATGCTCTACCTACTGACACCCCACCCAGACAGAACCTTTCCAGAGACACCCTGCCTAGAGAAACTCTGCCCGGAGACGCCCTGGCCAGAGATGCCCTAGCCGGAGATACCCTTCCTAGAGACGCCATTCCCCCAGCCTCTGTCCCAGCAGTCCAGAGGGCCCCCAGCCTAACCGAGGCAGTCCGACAGAGGAGATATGAACTCAGTATCATGGACTACAACGAAACCCTGCCAGAGTAACAGACCAGAAAGAAAGAGAGGGAGAGAGAAACATTGTCTGGAGGGAGGGATGGGTGGATAATTAGATAAATGAGAGAGAGAAACACAACAAGAAGACAGTGCCTGAACCATGTTGAGAGATGGTGGTATGAATGGCCAGACTGGGTGGTACATTGATGGCAGTGTGAGGAATTGTGAGGAAAATAATGGAGATAGAGAGAGAAGTGTGGATAGAGTGATAAGTGAAATTGTGGAAGAAAGAAACAGAAATAACAAAGGCTTGGAACCAATTCACTAGAAATGTCACCACCAGTCACAGTTGATAGAAGAATAAGCACAAGTAAAGGGGGAATTCTCCTTAGTATAATCTACAAGCTCGCAATGTGTCACATCGCTGCTGTGTGTTGTGATCTTGTGGGTCTGCTGGTTTCATTGCCCCACACGGGCCTGCACCGGCTCCCAAGTATAAAATAAATTGGGGCTTAATGTTTTTTTTTTTTTTTTTAAGCGGATCAGTCTGCAGGGAGCAGAGTGGATTTACTTGACATCGTTTACATCACAGCGTACCCTCTCTGTGGATGATTTGCCTTTACTACAGTACATCAACCAGAACGGTGCTAATTGGCTGAGGGTGTGATACGTTGCATCTCAAACCACAGTCACCACACAGCTCAGAGGTGTATGTATGCTCTCAGGTAGAATCAAATCAATCAGTTTATATACCTGGCACAACTACGTATGAGAAGGTCCAGTTATCAACAGAGTGTCCGTCAGACTGATCTGAAGTCAGTATTGCAACTCCTCTTTCACACCACGCACGCACGCACACACACACACACACACACACACACACACACACACACACACGCTCTTTTGTTTGTGTGTGTGTCTCTCTCTCTCTCTCTCTCCCTCCCTCCCCAGTTCGTCACTGAAAAGCAACATTTTGAAATGATAATTGAAGACGGGAGACAACCATGCCAATAGAAGAGCACTTTACTGTTCCTCAAGAGAACAGTAAAGATGCCATGTTGATTTTCAGGGCTGGGTAAAAGCTGTACCACTGGCAGCCGTGTACTGCTCTAGCAGCCATACCACTAGCTGCTGTGGGTCAAAGCTTCAGTTAAAACAGTTTTTGTTTGTACGTGTGTGTTTATGAGTTATGACGCTGCTGCTGTTTAAAGTTAATTAGTTTGAATGATTGGCTGGATCATTAATTAGACCGATGGCATTGCGTCCTGCTCAGAGGGGGGGAGCGGGATTTGCCATCCATTACACGTTTGTATTTTACTGGTTAATGAGTGCCTTTATGGATGTTTATGACTGTCAGTTGAGTTTCTGATTAGCTGTCAGAGGAGGACGCATCGAGAGGACATCGATGTCATTGGTCGAGGCTGTGGTCATGTCACTGCCCCCGCTCCTTGGTTTTCCTCCTATAGCTTGGAGATGTGGAAGGTCGCGCCCAGTTTGTCTTGAACACACTGTTGGACTGTCACTGATCTAACTGGTGAAGCTGCCTAGAACACAGTGAAAGCAGTGAGTCTGACACAGAAAACATCCGGTGCCTTTCCTACGTTTCACCAAAGTTAGTGAACATGTGACCTAAGTTACCAGCATTAAAACATTAATTATATATATATAAATGTATAATATTCTTTCTCAGTGGGATTCAGGTGATAAAATGTTGGTGTTTGGTTGACCGGACTTCAACTGGGTTGGGTAAAATCAGTGTTAGTGTGGTGTGTAAAAACAGGGAGGGAGGTTCTGTGTCAGCTAATGGAACCTAGATTATAGTTAATAATGGAGACCAGAGTTAGTTATGCAGTAATTATTTGGAATAAAAACCTGGGGGACTTTAATGCGTCAAAGTAGTAACTATTTACTGTACTTGATAATTGCTGTCTGCTGCCGTCACCTCGCAAATGAGTCCAATCAGCAGGATTTTGAGGAAAAAGCCAAAGGTTTATATTTGAGGTGATCTTGCTTTCAGCGTGCTATGTTTGAATGTAACCACGTTTCACAGAGAGGCAGGATTGACATCAGTTCACTGAATTCAAAATGAGAATTTAACGGCTATCCTCTGCAGGCTATTTATGTCTGTCATTTCTTTATTATCAAACAAATCCCCACATGTTGATACTAGTGTGACTGAACGTATCTCCCGTGTTTGAGTTTTGAAGTAATTAAACATAAGAGGATGAGTTGTTGGAAGTGTCTGAACTCAAGGTTGATTGGATGATGCCCCATTATCAGTAACAATATTATATATATATATATACGGGACCGTGTCTATGTTCCCTCAGCTCTATGTTCCCTCAGCCTCAGCCGCCCGCCGACTAACCCTAAGCCAAACCCCAAAACCTAACCCTAACCTTTAGGGTTAGTTTTGGGGTTTGGCTTAGGGTTAGTCTACCCCAAACTCCTAACCTGACCTTAACTGCAAGCAGGTTGCAATGAGGGAACATAGAGCTGAGGGAACATAAAGATGACCCCATATATACAACTAAAATATGAACTGTCTAATCTAGTAATCTGTCATCACAGCTGATACAATTTAAAAGTAGTTGTTTTTTGTACATTGATTGTCTATCCAATAGACTATCGGACAGAACTGTGTGGTTTGTCCCTGATATGATGGACATTATGAAGCTGTGTTTTCAGATGTCCAGGTTTGGTCACTGCATGCCAAACCACTCCATTCTATGTTTTTTTTTTTTTTCTTTTTGGTAATATTTCAGCAACCAAATGATGACAGCAAGCAACACACAAGCTACTACGGCACAATAACTGAATGAGACAATGTAGTTGACCTAATGTGTGTAACGATGAATGTTCTGCCCTTTGTATCACCACCCCGAGGAGACGAATGTTAAACTGTGAACAAGAGAAATAAAAGATTTCAAAGTCTCTCCTTGTTGTCATGGTGTCCCAGAGAGGACGAGCAGCAATCAGCGTATTTGGTATTTTAAATTGTAAACATCATACGGTACTTCAAGAAGACGAGCAGCTGTATAGGAATCAGAGATTACATTGTAGGTAATACTAATTACTACCATTGAATTTGAATGTTGTCACTTACGTGTGTGTGTGTGTGCGCGCGTGATAAGGTGTTCTATTTGGCGTGCGTTAATTGATATGTATAGACGATTTGGTGGAGGGATTGATGAACATTCTTTTACTCAAATGCGCTCATCACAAACTGTAGAACAGTATTGCTAGGCAACGCACATGTATACAAATGTCGCACGCGGATGACGTCATCCATAGCAACAAGTGAACGGTTGTTGAAGAACTGGTAAGGTAAAATGTCTGCTTAATATTCCGCCCTATTAAACCCTATTAACTTGTGTTTTAACTTTGATACTTTACTTGTAGTTTGTTACAATGTGTGTGGAAGACATGGGTTCGTAATGAATTAACTTCCATTACATTCCAGCAGAACTATATAGGCTATAATATTTTTTTTAACTTCAAGGCAGAAGAAGACGTTCCATCATGGATGAAACCGTCAAACCTCTGAGGATTCCTCCACAAATCTCTGTTTACGCAGAGAAACATGAGATATTTGATTTGGTTCAGGTAAAACAAAAAATAAACAGAGGCCTATTTTGTATTCAAGATTTATGTGCTCCGTGAAATTTGGGCATACACTGCAGTTATCAAACCCAATTTACAGTTAGTGAAGTTGAACATGCAATAATAATAATAATAATAATGAAGATGATGATAATATAATGTACATTATATAATATGAATAATAGTTGATAGTAATAGTGTTACAGTTGTTGTTTTCCACTCCAGACCATGGTGAGCAGTCTGATAATAGATCAACCAGAGGAGCCAATGTCCTACCTGATCTCCCTGCTGAAGAGAGACAGGGTTGATGGTGGGTATTCTGGGTAATGTTTAGTCCTCAGAGACTGACTGACAACTCACTCAACAACCATGGCAATGCAATGTTTTGATCAAATCATTTACTTTATTTGTTCTGACCACTAGGTAGAGCTGTAGTTCTACATTATAGAACTGTCTACTGCTCCAACATGCTTCTGCCTTTCTAACTTTCTTTCAGTGCCAAAAATCATAATCCTGGGTGCACCTGCTTCTGGGAAAACAACTATTGTGAGTTCGACAGACAGACAGAGGTGTACAGTTTTTGAAAAACATCTTGAGTGCTTGAATAATTTTGCATTTCAAATCAAACAAATCTTCTGTTCTAGGGTCCCTGGCACTAAACATGTTCAGATAGACAAATAGAAGTTAGAGATGATGGTGGTGGTGGTGATGATCAGGCCTGGAATTTCATCCTTTTAGGGGCAAGGCCACTTGGCCTTTAGTGTGGTAAATCTTTTGAGGGCACAGAAGCCGAGTGCCAGGGCATGAAGGCCATCAATTAAATAACTAATAAGCGTGAGCATAATATAATAATAAGCATTACAAATGTATTATGAATAGCACTTTAATTACTATAAAATTATAAACTGATTTATGAAAATATATTCTTTTATGTATATAAAATGTATATAACCAACCAAAACCTCAGTCGCACTACATTTTACTAGGGCCTTGAAATACAGTATTTTTGTAGTGAGCTTGTAGATCAGCGAGACTATTCCATCGATCTGAGGGAGATGTTATACTGTAACTATGGGAGGGAGATTTGAGTTTCCCAAACATACTATTATGAATTGGATTATACAAGCACTACATGCCTTCGGTGGAAGTGGACGGTTGTTTTGCTGCAGCCTGCAGCAGCTGATGGCTCCTGTGTTGTTTTGACTCGGTGCAGACATGGAAAGGTATTGCATTTGGGTTTAATACAATGCATTATGGACAGATAATGCATTGTCGAAATTCTCCCTTTCGTGCATGAAACATGCAACTACCCGTCGCGTTCTCGCCCCGTAATGACTGGAAAATTGAGTGGAGGACAAACGATAAAATTAACTGCTGTGGGTGCCGGTCGGGGCACTAGGGCACAACCTATGGGCACAACGGCCACTGTGGCCTTTTGGGCATGTAATTGTTCGAGTGGCACAAGGCCAAAGAGAGGGGCACCGGAGGCCATGGCCTCCATGGCCTCTGCGAAATTCCTGCCCTGGTGATGATGATGATGTTGAATTCTAGGCGATGAAGCTGTGCTATCAGCTGGGAGTAGTTCATGTGACGACTGACAGTTTGTTGAGGGACGCTGGCCTTCAAAATACACACACACAGCAGGTACACACGCACACACACACACACACACACACACACTCACACACACACACACACACACACACACACACACACACACACGACAGACAACAATAATAATATATTGTTAAAGTTTTTGATACATCATTAAACAGAGTTTTATGGTGACTAAATTCATTTAACAACATTTTTAACATTTCATACATGATATACTGTGTATTGATTATATAGATATTTTACATACAAATGTATTTTCTGTTTATTCAAGACCTGGAGAGACGCAGAGACCACTGCTACTGAACAAACACTCTATAACAATGATTACTATGAGAATAACCTTTCGTTTTAAACAAAACAAAATCACTTACCCTACCTTTAAAAAGTATATGTCATAACAGCTGTTTGAGTTGTATGTTTGTTTATAGGATGTTCCTGATGATGTGTGGCTCAGACTGATTCAACAGAGACTGAACACACCACACTGTTTCAGACAGGTAACAGTCTACTATCATAATATTTTTTTTGTTTGTTTTAGTTGTACCTTACTTTTACTGCTTTATACCTGTGACACATGTTTAGCTTGTGGGTCTGCTATTTTTGCTATATATTTTTTTGTTTGCATCCTGATTCCTGAAAGGTTTTGGAAATATGAGGTTTCCACCCGACACAGGCGACATATTTTTGGCAATTTGTACATCAATGAATCGATGAACATTAAGCGCTATTTTATACTTTGTCACACAGTGGTGTCGTGCAAATGTTGTGAAAATAGCAACTCTACAAGCTCACAACGCATTGTGGCGCGCTGTGAGATTGTAGATGTAAAACAAAAAATCACACCTGTGTGAAGTGAGCGGTGCAACTGTACCATGCGGGGGTCCCCGGGGTGTCCCCGCAACATCCATCCCCCCAGGAACTGACCCCCAGGAACACGCCCAGGGGGCCGGCTGGGTTAGGGTGAGCCTGCCCGCGCACAAAACTGTCGAGAAATGACAGAGTTACGGTACTTTAGGTGTTCCTGGGGGGTCCCCGGGAATGTCCAGAGTTCCAGACCCCCAGGAACATGCCCAGGGGGACGGCTGGGTTAGGGTGAGCCTGCCTGTGTCTTCAACTGTCGAGAAATGACAGAGTTGCAGTCTTGCATGTTTTGGTACTTCTACATACATACATACATACATACACGGAGACATACATACATACATACACACATTGCTACGTAATGGAGCGGTTCGGCACCGCTCAAAAAAACATGTTTTCAAACGTTTCACCTATAATGACCAAAATCGGAATTGATTATTCATCTATTGTTTGACAACATATAATTGATTAATTATTTAATTAATTAATTGGATTAACTGTTGCACTGTCTCTATTTATAAATGTACTTCTCTGTCTGTCTCTATTTATGTACCTGTCTATTCATCTCTGTGTCTATTTATCTCTCTGACTCTATTTATATACCTGTCATTTTATCTCTGTCTGTCAGTCTTTATTTACCTACCTGTCTGTCTATTTCGGTTTGTAGTTGCATCTTAATTTTACTGTAGTTCCACTGGTTAATTACTACTGCAACCTTGAACCTAATAGTTGAACCTTTTAATAATAGGTTTTCGTAGTATTACTGTTGTTCTTTTGTTTTACTTCTGTAGTTGTATCTTACTTTTACCGCTATCTAGCCTAATGCTGCAGTTGTACCTTAGTTTCACTACTGCGTTTGGATTCAAGCTGAGGGTATGAATTTGGAATATGGTGGGAAAAAAAGCTTTTAGCTTTCACTTCTCTCTCTAAATTCGACAAATATCTGCTTCTCTTTAGCATTTAACGTTTAGCTCCCGCGTGTTTAGCTCAGAGCTCGGTGGTGATTAACCAGCTCGTTTTATCTGCTAATGTGTGTTTGTAGCTGCAGGCTATACGCCAGGGCCTCAGTGATATGGCACTCAGCATGACCAGTACTGCTGCGTGTTTGTGTGTGTGTGTGTGTGTGTGTGTGTGTGTGTGTGTG
>OOFJ01103731.1:5226-24142 GCA_900323375.1 Benthosema glaciale
CCCCCCGTTTGTGATCTATATTTAACATCTCTATATTAAACATCTCTACAAGCTTGTGTTATGAGCTTGTAAATTGTCTATTTCCCCTCAATGTTTGCCTCAGATATTGGCAGATTAGGGGTGCAAGGGTTGAAATGGTATAAAAAAAACCAACAACCCACTACCTATTTCAAACCTGTGGCACGTTCCATCAGTCCCTGTAACATTTCTTATATGTAAAAACATCCTATGTGAAGGGACACATTTTCAGACTAACAAATGCTTCAGGAACCAGACCTCTGCTGCTAAATTATGGTGCAAGCATCACGTCTCATTCCTGAGGGTCATGAGACCGTCTCTCTCCTCTCGTTAAGACATGTGTGCTGATCAGGTCTGCGGGATGTGGCACATGAACAGCCAACGTGTGTCTCACTGTCTCATATGGAGCTGTCCTTGAGCAAGAAGCAAGCTGTGGTGTTTATGAGTTCACTCGCCGTCCCCTACATGGACGACATTGAACCCCCAACCTCAATAGTATTTCACTATTACTTTGACGTATGACCATTATACTTTGTCCTACTGGTCTACAAGCTCACAACGCTGCTTGTTGTAGATGAGCTATTTTCACTATTTTGTAACACTTAAGTTTTGCCAATGTTTGAAAATTTCCACCTGTAAAATGCCCAAAATGGAGTGTTTCAATCCAAGTCTAAATGTCAGGGCATACCTGTATGCCCTGACAACCTGTGTAGGTTGTGGAGAACAGGTTGGAGCGGTGAGATGACCACATAACCTTCGGTTGTCTCTACATGGTTTTGTTATGAATGAAGTGGAAATGTCCCCCGCCTTTTAATAATCTTTAAAAAAATGTGTCCATCTCAGGATACAGTCTGGGTGAGGCCGAGACCCGGGAGTGTGTGTACTACAATGACAACTGGCGGACGGAAAGGACCAATCAGAGCGGCTTTGAGCGTTGCGAGAAGGGCGAGAAGGACAAGCGTCTGCACTGTTACGCCTCCTGGCTCAACTCCTCAGGGACCATTAAGCTGGTGAAGAAGGGCTGCTGGCTGGACGACTTCAACTGCTATGACAGGTAATTTGTGTGTGTGTGTGTGTGTGTGTGTGAGAACCTGCATGGCCATTTCAAACTATTCTAAATAATTCTTTATATTCTTAGATTTTGGACATTTAGCTCTGATTGTGTGCGTTAGAGCAGCATTGCTTATGCTTGAATCCTACTTTGGTGTACCTACAAGCTCGTTGTGAGGTTGTAGATTGGATATTGTCCGCACGCAACACCGTCGTACAACTAAGTGTAAAAACCAGGGTTTACACTACAGTAAGGCTCACATTAGTGGTGGAGTAGTCTCTCTCTAGAGACGGACGTGTTGGCTCCCACAATTATTTTCGAATGCTTCCACATAACGGTCTGTACTTGGGGAGCTCTGAAAACGATCTTAAATATAGCGGATGCCGCATTTCCCCTACTACTGCATGCCTGTGCAATTGTGTAATTAACTCGCTACTGGAAAACAAATTGGTTGAAGCCCATCTAGCTTGGTGCTGGTGGAAGTAGTAGTACTCTACTACCTTCTGGTCTGCAGAGCAACTCTCAAACCAGAACTCAACTTTTTTTGAATTCTACAGACTCTCTGGGCTGGAGCATTGGAAGATTGTGGGCAGAGTGCAGTAGTGTAGCTTGAGAAGCAAGCGTTAAGAGGGCACCCAGTCCACTGCCGTGCATTACGCGTCCTTACATTATTACAACAATAGAGCAAGCTTTTTTTCTTTCTGCCTTTTTCTTTACAGCGTAGGTGTTGAGGTCTGACTTTAATCCGGTGTGACAGAGCAACAGAAGAATAAGCACTCATCAGTATGGGGGTAGTGGTGGTGGGGGGGTCAAGGGTCAAAGTCACAGCACACTGACAACAAATACCACAATGTTCTTGAGGCTGTGTTGGAGTGGCTGGCTGTGCTATGATTCATAAAGGATTAGCGAAATAAATAGGATCCGGGGAAGGAAAATAAGCTCACACACAACATACACATAGAGGTCACCTGTTTTTGAATACTGTGGCTGCATTCTATACTGTAGCACACGGGAACCATATATAGGAATAAATGACAAAAGCCCTGAATGGAAACAAGTTAGCTATTCATTAAAGCTGCAAGGGCAGGCTGCAACTGTATTGATAACCTTTTTTCGATGAATCCAACAAATTGTAGAATTATCGTTCCTTTTTTTTTTAAATTAACAAATGAAAAAAGTGTAATGTAACTTTTTATACATGATATTTTATACGCTGTACAATGGTGTCATGCCAAAATAGCTCAGCTATTTTCAATATATTTGAAAATCTACTATATATATTTTTTTAATTGATTAAATCGATTGGTTTGATTTAATTGTTGCTTGCACCCCTAAAAGCTGAAATCTGTAAGTTGCATATCCTGGTGGAGAGAAGCAATTTGTAACAGTTGTCAAAATTTCAAATGTCAACAACAAATACCCAATGTCGACAAATACACAATCAACAAGCTCACATTGCAAAGATTTGTGCGGGACGCCAGGTTTATTGTAGTTTGACCTGTACATGAGGAGTCGTTTGACCTGTACACGAGGAATAATGGAGTGCTGTCTTTCTACCCCAGGCAAGAGTGTGTTAACATGGAGGAGAACCCTCAGGTGTTCTTCTGCTGCTGTGAGGGCAACTACTGCAACGAAAGGTTCACCCACCTCCCCGACCTCATCGGCATTGGCAACCGAGGTGAGAGACACCCGCCATCCTTTCATATCAGTGGTTATTAAACATTTTCATGTCAAGGACTCCCAATGGGGACCCCCAGAAGACAACATTTGTATTATTGAAATGTTTTTAAATTATTCAAATTATTTGTTCAAATATCTAAAACTAGGGTTAAAGTGGTTACACAGATTTTTATGCTATATTGATAACTAATTTGGCTGGGGAACTCCCCCAAGGACTCTTGGGGGTCCCCAGACCCCACTTTGAGAACCACCGTTTTAAGTAACAAAGGCTCAAACTAGACACGACTCTACCTTCTCATTGACTGGGAGTAGAGAGTTATTACTCTGCACATGGCATTGGCAGCTACACATTCATCATTATGGACCTAAGAGAGGAGCTTAATTGGGTGCCAGGCACCCATGACCAACAATGTAGACAATTCCATAGTATATATTGCCGTTTATTGGCAACCATAGCTGAGTGGGTAGACAAAATGTCTGGGAATCGGAACTCGAGAACCTCAGCTTGCCCGGACGGTCTACATTGCGAAATTTCCCCCCAAGTAAGACACTTAACCCATAACATCCACATCCCTGTGCTCATCAGAGCCACCTGAGCGGCCATCAGAAGGGCGAAGCAGTAAATCTCCCCCCAGAGATAAAAAAAATACTCCCTATTAGTATTATTAGTAGTATTAGTATATAGTAATTGGATATGTTGAGTAAATATCTTATAATCAATTACAATCTCTAACTGGGTCTTTAAAATATGTGGCAAATCTACAATGTGTGATCAACGCAATGCCACTGCATTTACTAAAATGCCGAAGATGACTGTCTTGAATGCTGTGCACACTGCAAACATTCACGTTTAAGCTCAATCTATCTCGATCTATGAGCGAGGCTTACTGCTGTTTCTTTTTTACCTACATCAGCGCTCTGTTTTCCCCATTGCATAACAGTTTAGATTTGTTTTACCGTAATGTCACTATGCTAACATACTATATAAATTATCCAGAGCAAATGGCATGACCTCCTGTGAGCAAACAAGGTAAATAGTCACATAGGCAAAGACAATAATTCAGTGATTCTAAGAAACTAGGATACCAGGTAAACATCAAACGTATCATCTGTCTAAACAACATGCTATCTAAATAAATTTCTTGGCATATGTTGTCAAAGCATAACAGATCTTAATAGCAACATGTATGTGAACAGGTAACCCATCTGTTCAGTATAACTATCATCTTTCATATAGATGACAAAGATATATATGTGTATGTGGATATATTCTTTACAGCTTGCAATCATATGTTGGAAAGACTAGCTAAGTTCTTGACTTGACTATGAGCTTGTTTGTAGAATGTGGGTGGTATAGTAGTATTGTGCGTTGTCGTGAGCTTATAGATCGCTTGTAGATTTGTCTATTTTAAGTTTAAATGACCGTATACCATCCTTTCCCTTTTTGCAGTGAAAATCCGGACTGCTCAAAGAGTGCCATCTCTGCTGAATGTGTTGGTGTACTCGCTGCTGCCTCTGTGCGTGCTATCCCTGGCCCTGGTGCTGGCCCTGTGGATGTACCGACACCGCAAACCTCCATACGGACACGTGGACCTGAGCGAGGTGAGCCGGATGGATCAAGTTCCAGTCGTTTACGTCGAAGGCATTTAGCCCACGCTCCAGCCCAGAGCTCCTGACAATTAGTATAACAGCAGAATAAGCTCAAATTCCTTAACGGCCATCATTACAAGCAATTAACACGCGCTAAAGACTGAAATGGACGAAAGCCACAGTACCCAATAGACGAACTAACACGGTTTCTACTGTAGTGAAAATTACCAACTGCGATTTCTGAATACATATGTATTTTTAATTAAATTGTTAAATTATGTTATTGGCATTAGAAAACATAAATATCAAACATATATCCCTTCCAAAAGGAATATATGCATGTATTTAATGTAAAACATAATGCCAAGAGGGGAGATGTCAAAAACAGACATGGGTTTTTTTCTCCACCAGCAAATTCCCATGTCCTTGTCTATTCACCACTATACACCGCAAATTGAATATAAAAGTAGGTTGATTGTCATTGAATACATTTCCTTTTTTGATTGGTAGTATGTTTATATTTGGTCCCATTCACAACATGCTGTTCATGGTGAAAAGTTATGGAATCCGTGAGAGAACCTCTCTAGTCACAGTCAATTCAGCATGTGAAAACCACGCTGCTTTTTCATATTTTCACAAGATCACTGTGCTACTACAAGCTGAACGAGCCCTTGAGCAGGATTATTGGTATGCCTGGAAAAAGAAAATGGTTCATTTGAAATGCTGCATTTTAAAGTCTCATTTGATCCAGTGCAGTGTGATTTAGCCATTGTTGACTCAATGATTCTGTATTGTTTTAATAACTATATACTCTATGCAGTATATAATTAACTTAATTATGTTGAATAAAAGTGTGGTGCCTTTACTTACTGGGCCCAGTGTAGTGGAACACTGGCTGTAAAGGTATTCTTCTGTATTTTGAAATGCAACTGTGAGCTGACATTGTTTTCTCTGTGTGTTTCTCAGGATCCCGGACCAACCCCCCCTTCACCCTTGGTGGGTCTGAAGCCCCTGCAGTTGCTGGAGATCAAAGCTAGGGGGCGCTTCGGCTGTGTGTGGAAGGCTCAGCTGATGAGCGAATACGTTGCAGTGAAGATCTTTCCTATTCAGGTGAGGCAGCACTGTCGTCTGTTAATAGTGGTGGGTGGCTGTGTGAGTGGTTGTCTGGGAAGGTTTCTGCTTCGATCCCAGCTTCTCTTGGCTTAATGTGGAAGTATCCTTGAGCAAGACACCGAGCCCCTAACTCCCGAAGACCAGGCTGGGCAATCGATATTGACATTTTGCTATATTGTTTGTGATATAAAGAGACAATCTAAAAGCTTCTCACATTTCACAATTGTCAGTTTTTGCGTCTATTTATTTATTTATTTTTACTCTTGAGGGGCGCTAGCCCCTCCAACACATGGCTTTTGAAGATTTCGTCATATGGCAGCCAAGTCTATGAAATTTTAATTTTGTTTAGGGCACTTAATGACAATGCAAGACACCATGTGGCCAATATAAATTCATCTTGTTTTATACAAGAAAAAAAGCCATGATGGATAAAGGAAAGAAACAGTACAATTGTAAGTCTATGGACCTTGGATCCCCTGTGACTTTCAAAAGCAAAACTACGTGTGATTTTTAACATCACTATTGTGATAATTTGATATTGTGTTACCCAGCCCCAGGTTGGTGCCTTGCACGGCTGCCTCTCCCGTTGTAAATGTGTGTAAATGTAATGCACATAGATGTGAAGAAAAAAACCTCTATGCAGACCATGTACTTCACTGAATGAGCTCTGTAATCTCTTAGTAATCTCCTGTTTCTATATTGACCCAAGACCATGGGAGTGTGTGCATGCATGATTCCAAAGAGCAATTTGTGTTTGTGATCAACTGACCGAGTTTTGTGTGTGTGTGTGTGCGTGCGCGTGTGTGTGCGTGCAGGATAAACAGTCCTGGCAAAATGAGAGAGACATATTCTTGACTCCTGGGATGCGACACGAGAACCTCCTGCGTTACATTGCCGCTGAGAAACATGGAAGCAATCTAGAGACGGAGCTGTGGCTCATTATGGAATTCCATGAGCGGGTGAGAAATTGGCTGTTGCCTAATAATTGCCTTAAAGCTAAATAAATACACATTAGAGGTGGTGAGATATACTAGATTGATTGATGGAATGATGACGAGATGTTGTAGAAATATATATTCAATATTCTGACCCCTAGATGGTTGCGAAATGCATTCAATACAGGTCAAACCTTTTGTCCGTTCAAAGTGCAGTAGCGTGCTTCACGCTAATGCTCATGTCCTGTAGTTATGCCGTATAAACAACGGGGGGTTCTTTATGTTTTGCATGCACACAGGGCTCACTGACAGACCACCTGAAGGGCAACACTTGTAGCTGGAATGACTTGTGTCTCATAGCGGAAACCATGTCCCGTGGCTTGGCGTACCTCCACGAGGACATCCCCAGCCACAAGGGGGAGGGACCCAAACCGACCATCGCACACAGGTAAATATGTGTACTGTACATACACCTCCTTGGGTTTTATGAAACATTGATTTCCCCAAAGTCAGCTAGCCTAACCCTACTGGTGTGACTTTTATCGGCTGTCATGGATGACACATCTCTTGTGTGGAAGTCTAGGACTGTAATGTGGCAGAGCAGGGGAGGGGGGTGGTGGTGTCCTTTTCAAAAAGGGGGACCGGAGGATGTGTGCCTTCTATTCCTGAGGAAGTCTACGCTAAGGTGCTGGAAAGGCTGGCTGATGGAAGAACCTCAGATCCAGGAGAGACGATGCAGATTCTGTCCTGGTTGTGGAACAACAGACCAACCCTTTACTCTTGTAGAGGGCCTGTGATTGTGCCCATCACCCTCGTGTTTTTGTGGATTTGGGGTCTCTACAAGCCCTCCACCCCACACACCCTACTTGTACCACCGTTTCTACTGCAAGGAATTGGGCCGTGAGTCGTGTCAAAGTGGTACTGAATGAGTGCCTAAAACGTACCCACTCCAGGGTGGGTCTGAGCTAGGCTAAGCGGGGCCAAATACAGTACATCATAATGCCTGACCACTCACTGACTTTCTATTTTGACCAGGATCATAGTTGTGTAATAATGCATTAGTTGATTATACATTATACACACCGGTACGGGTCCATTTGGAACTGTAGTTGAAATCGGGCTTACTAAGAGTCATCCTGTCTATGTACGGCCAAAGCAAGAGCTGTGTCGACTGTGCTGGTGCTTGGCGGTAAGTTAGATTTGTTTTTGGTAGGGGCTGGCCTCTGCCAAGGCAACACAAGTGTCAACCTATCCTGTTTATGATATTTCATGGACACGATTTTGAGGCACAGTCATTGAGTAGACTAGAGCATTTACAGTTTGGTGGGTTGCGGAATGCATCAGTGCTTTTAACAGATAATGTGGTCCTGATGGCATCCTCAAGCTGGACCAGCTCATAACAAACATTATTTATGATCCATTGAGACCTGTGTCATATAATCGGTTCAGGAATATAAAAGAAGACGTATCACAGTTTGTTTTCAAATCACTTGCTCTTCGATTTGCACAGAGTGCACAGTACATCATTTTATTTGAGGATCTAAACAGCAGCAGGTATAGTTTGTCTCGGACAGGAAACGGCAGACAGTCTCGCGATAGTTGGCACGTTCAGAAACCTACTTTTTGCTCTTTAGATCAACACAGCAGACAATAATGTGTTATGTCTTCTGTTATTGTCCAGAAGCGATTACTTTACAAAAGGTCTCAGTTATTCAGAAATTGTGTTGTTCATGAGCTGGTTACTGGGCTCTCATTGACTCCAATGCATTCCACCAAACCTCTGGGTATAGTTTGGCCCCCATGGTTGCGACGAATCTGCCGTCTGGAATTGCGTGATAGCGAAAATGTTGGTGACCTTACCTTCTTTTTCATATGCCTTGCTTCCGGGCTCCTTCCCTACTTCCTTCACAGGTGTTACAGATGCTACTAATCTGTTCCTTTTTGTGTACAGTGGTTCTCAAATGTTTTCATTTCAAGCACACACATAACTCACACACATAATGAGAGTGTACAAATGCAACCAAATAGTCAATTTGGTTCCGTTTGTACGCTCTCAGAGTTACACACTGGTACGGGGCCATTTGGAACTGACTCGAGCCAAGGACACTTTGAGACCCAGTGGTGTAGCAGAGTGTTTAACTTTCCAGTGAGCCCACATGTACAGTAGCAGCACCCTGACTCTGTTTGGGAACAGCGCCTAGCATCATCGGTAATGCCTGTGAAGGAAATATGGAAGTAGGGGCCTGGAAGTAGAAAGAGTTATTCTGTGCCCATATACTCCATTGTGGGTCACGATGACCGAAAGAACAAGATCACCGATACAAGCGGCTGGAATGCGTTTTTTAAGGATTGTGGCTGACATTTCCCTCTGGGATTGGTTATAGAAAGGTGAGGTGGTTTGTGCATCTAGTAAAGATGTCTCCTGGTTGCCTTTATCCAGGCACGGACAGTTTGGAAGAGGCCACAGGGCAGACTGAGAACTGGAATAGGGAGGGATATCTCCATGCTGGCCTGAGACCACCTCAGAGCTGGCAAATGTGATCAGGGGAGGGGAAATGTGGGATGCTCTGCTGCCTGGAACTGCTACTTCCATGACCCGACTCCGATAAGTGGATGAAGATGGATGGGTTTTTTGTAGCATTGTACTGAAAAGGCCATTTAATTACTGTAGGTAGTGGATATTAGCCACTGCACTGCCATTCAATGCCATCTGGTGGCTGAATAGCCACTGCCATTTTATTATTACTTATTCAGATTCACATTCATATAATATCAGTACTCATGAGTTGGTGTCCTTCACAGTTTTAGTAAATGCAGAGTTATATACCGTCCTTCCCATGATTGTCCTCGCATCATTCTTGTTCTCATTTATTTCTAATTTCTGTTTTTTTTTGCAGAGACTTCAAGAGTAAGAATGTGATGCTTAAAGATGATCTGTCAGCAGTAATTGGAGACTTTGGGTTGGCTGTAAGGTTTGAGCCAGGAAAACCACCAGGAGATACTCATGGCCAGGTATTGATCATTTTGTGTTGTAACATTTACATCTGCAGTGAATGTGGTTTCAATCAAAGAATTACTATATTTACTGTTCAGTCTGCACTCTTTCTGTAAACTGAACTTCTCCCAGATTGATCACATGAACCCTAGCCCCTCTATTCTGGGGTGAGCATTCGGTGAAAAAAAGTGTTGTGAACTTGCGATGCCTTATGAGCTTATCAGCTATTTTCGGTGAAGAGATTTGTGTAGACAGAACAAAGTAGGATCTCTAATATAGACATCAAAGATGGATCGATTTAAATTAATGATTGACATGACAAGACGTTTTTATTGACAAAAATGTGTCCAATGAAGATGATGAGCCCTTAACAGCGAACCTTCTTGTCCCGTATCCTGCCAGGTGGGAACGAGGCGCTACATGGCTCCTGAGGTGCTGGAGGGGGCCATAAACTTCCAGCGAGACTCCTTCCTGAGGATAGACATGTACGCTATGGGACTGGTGCTATGGGAGCTGGTGTCCCGTTGCACAGAGGCCAGCGGTGAGTGAGCGCGCCCCTCAGGTCAAATGTCACTCCGTTTCAGGTTGATGTATTAAACATATGTGCTGTTTCCTCAATATCTCGTCTTGTGTTCAACTTGTGAAACGTCATTAGTTGCCCTCCAAGCACTGTGCCTTTTCAAAAGTTGCATGCGTGCATGTGTCAAGACGAGAACAGTCCAGAATGATACAGCGATGTGTAACTCAATCCGCCCACTTTACAGAGGATGCATTGGCTGCGTCTTAAGTCCTTATTCCGCCCTGCCCTAGAATCTCTATCCTCACCCGAACCCGAAGTAGAAGACGGATAGAAAACAAAAGATGGGGCGATGGAGATAAGAAACAAAGGTGCATCCTACCAGGAAGACCTTTGCAAGACCCCTATATGTGTGATTACTCTTCCCCTCCAGTTGGCAATATAATGCCACTACAAGGGATGTGTGTCACCTGTGTTGTTGTAAGCTGAAAAGGACATCGCTTAACATGACACTTAAAAGGAATTACACCGCCCTACTCTAAACAATCTTTCTTAATTTCCTCTTGCGTCGTTTCCTCCATGCATCTTTGGTGGGAAGGGGGTAATATGCAAGGAAAGGATGCAAATGCAGGAAGAAAGGATTTAAAGGGCCCTGAGACTCGGCCATAGAGCGGTGACTTGTGTGGACAGCCAAATATCCATGGGGCCCCCAGGAAAATGTTTAACCACTTTATAGGTGCTGTATATACTGTAGTTGTGGCTTGTGAGCTTGTAGATCTGATATTATCAAAGAATCATTTTTTTCCTCGCTCAGTCACAATGCTAAGCATTGTTTGGTTGACTACATCACTGCTTTTAACCCTTTCTAGACGGGGACCTTTTTGGTGTTTCAAGCATTATGGTATGCTTTAGCAAATCTTTGAATATATTGTTTCAGAGCGAACGTTTTTAACTCATATCTTTGGTTCTGGGGGTGTCTCTGGAACAACATACTTTCAGATGAGGGTCGGGGGGCCAATTACAGATAATTGTTGGGGGTCCTTGAGATTCATTATTTGAGAACTACTAACATAGAAATAAGGGTTTTTCCAGGAAACTTTCAGTATTTAGAAGACATTTTTAGCATCGTTTTCAGGTCAAAATGGGTTAATGTACTTTCCATCCTGTTGACCCGGCTGCCCTTGTTCCAGGGGTGGGCGAGTACATGCTGCCGTTCGAAGACGAAATAGGTCAACATCCCTCTCTGGAGGACCTGCAGGATGTCGTCGTGCACAAGAAGATGCGTCCAGCCATCAAGGACGTATGGCTCAAACATCCGGTGAGTAACGATGGAAGAACGGCTTCCGTATTTATTTACGAGCGGGCACTGCCAGGCGCGATGCAGCTCTTCTAATGGTGGTCATTTAGGCTGCAGTGTCTATTAGGGAAAGGGAAAGGGGAGTGTTGTATCGTCCATGAGGGAGGGGAAATGGCTCTTTTGCATTCGGGCCAGTAGATGAGGGACATTTTGAGTGAGCCAAGAGTCGAACGAGTTTTTTCCTCTTTGAGACGTAAAGGTATTGACAGCCAATTGATACAGTCGAATGCTCTGTGTCCTTCTGGTGCAATTTAAGGAAATGCAGGGGGTGGGATGAGTTTTTCTTTTTTTTAAGTTCAGTTAGATAATCCATAGGACGGGCCAGAACCAGTAAAGATATTCTATATAGTTGCAGACACCCTTTCAGTCGGACAATTTGCACCCAGTGTCGTTATGAAGAAAGTACTTCATTAGGTCAGTCGTGAAACCCTTTAATTTGACATAATCTGAGAGCCACATTAATTTTTATAGCTGTATTGCAAACAGTTTTAAGATTGTGTTTAGAAGTTTGTTGCTGCCAGTAGAGCTGTATAAAGCAATGACCCTGAAGCTGTTTATTAATTTATTTGTAACTCGTTATATATGCGAGTTCTGGTTATGAGCCTGTATTGATTTAGTAGTTGTTTTTTAGCAGGGTTATTAATATAGTTAAGTAAGAAAGAAGTCCTGACATTACTCGCTCATCCCCTGTTTTCAAGGGGTTTGGGATGTTTTTCTTTATGGAGAATAACATGGGGTCATCTTAAAAGAATATAAGAATTGTGGTCCAAAAATAAACAAACTGTCTCTGTGATATTGTGGGGGAGGTGTCTCTGTATCGTTTTCGACAGTCGGTCAGGCGAATGCAAAAGCTCAATTTATATAACTTAGATAGCATTTTAGGTAGACATAGCACTATATAGTATATATCTATAATTTCATTTTGTAGATATATTCCACTGTTATGTTCGGAGCTTACGTATGATTCATGATAACTAGTCTTTATGTATCGCCATATTTTTGTTATTGCTTAATGTAAATCGCTCTGGATTAAGAGTGTGCTAAATGTCTACATTGTCAGTCATATTTGATACAGTCTGTTTCTAGCTAAAACTTTATTCTGCAGCAGTAACATTAGCGTTTTTTTCTCAGTTGATTCTTCATATCCATATGAGTGAAATGGCAGGGATGATTGGTTTATTTTTCAAACACAGTTCTTGTTTGAGGCCATCTAAGATCTCCCTATGGGGATTATAATACAAATAAGAAAAGTACACAAACCTGTGGACCTCTACCGATATTCATGTCAGACATCGGTGCTCTATTGCAAGGCTAAATAAAATAAGGTAACTGAAATTCTATTGTTTACCAACAAAAAGACAATGTCCTTAGTTTTAGTCTTTGTCAGTATCCAATATTTTTCTTTACTAGAGGAATTAATAGAGGAAATAGCCGATCTACAAGCTCACAACACATCTCGATGGAACGTGAGCTTGTAGAATATCGCCCCTGAATACCCCCACATTACAATACAAAACATGCACTAAAACTAATAAAAATTTAAACTAAATGATCAAACCGTTATATAACTTATAACCTTGGGTTTTCCTGCAGGGCTTGAGCCAAATGTGCGAGACCATTGAAGAATGTTGGGACCATGACGCGGAGGCGCGCCTGTCGGCGGGCTGCGTGGAGGAGCGCATCGGTCAGATCGCCAGGACCATCAGCAGCACTACCTCAGACAGCCCCGTCTCCATAGTGACGTCACTCACCAACGAGGACCTACCTCCCAAAGAGTCCAGCACCTGATGCCCACGCTGATGAGGGGGTGACCACCATACCAACGCCCCACCCCGCCCCCCGAGCTCCTGACTTTTGTTTTCAAAATCCAAACTCAGCGGATGTCCGTGAATATTTAAGGAAAAAAAAACAAAAGTAGAGAAAAGAAGAAAAAAAAACATTTTTACAACTTAAACACAGCTGCTATTTTTGTCTCAATATTAGTGTTTTTGTTTTTCTTCCCTGTGTTGAGGATTGAGTCGATCGTGCTAACACATCCACCTGCTGTAGTAAAGGAGAAGTAGTATAAGCTATCCGACGGGCACATCCGCTAGCATCCCATGTGTCAAATCTTAAATTCTGTCATTACCTCATGTATTCTTTTTTTGTGTTAAGGCTAATTTACACTTTGCCACGCGTATCTTTCGACAAGTGTCGCACAAGTGTGCGTCGAAGTATAAATTAAGCTTTAGTCTATTTTTATTACCTCATGTTTTTTTTCTGTTTTTTTTTTCATCTGGTCACATTCGGCCAAACGAAACAAAAGGTCGCGCTCCAAACCTGGGACGACGCGCTGCCTCACCTCGAGAGGATTCTTTTTCTCAGACTGTTAGACAAGATATAATTCATCGTCCTCAGGGGTTGAAGCTTCTTGTTTTAACTTGAGTGTGTTCCTTTATTTTCATCTGTGAATGCCTAAAGAGAAAATGTAAAAACAAAAAAACAAACAAAAACCCCCACGAGAGATAGACAGGAGCACAGCTTTTCTAGGGAGGGAGCTGAGCAGTTGTGTTTGGACTTTTTTGAAGATTTGGGACAAACTTGCTTGTCCTTTGGGAACTACCTCTCAGGTATCCAGTAGGCCTACTTTGGAACATTTTCTATGAGTTGAGAGCGAAGCTACGTATTTAGCTAAGCTGTCATGGACAATATTCCTGGATCTTGGTCTCTTTTTTTGTGTTCTTCTTGGTTTTAAGTAGTAGAAATGCAGAGTTACTCCTTTGCCAGTGCCAGTGGCATTGACGGATGCTGTCTGGAGTTGCAATGTCATACATTCTTGTTCTTTTAAACTTTGAATGAATCGTGTGTGTGCACGTATGTGTGTGGATGTATGGAGGACTAAACACGCGTGACCGTGAGTGAGAGAGTGCATCATGGACAGTTAGTTGGGGTTTATCCTCACGAGGGCCATACTTGAGTAGGCAACATGTCTGTTATTATTTCATCTGTGTTGGTTCAGTTAAACTCAGTTGAACACCAGATACCTCAAGTCACGTTAGGTCATGCAAAGGAGAGCTCAACTGGTTGCCTTTGTCTCAAATGCAATGCCATAGTTGTACCATAAAAGAAAAAAACATGAATACCATAAACATTTGAATGTCCATTTTGCTGCTGTGACTATTCCAGGTTACTCAAGGATTTTTAGATGTACATGTATTCTTTGTTTTAATATAACGCTAAAACGTGATAACTCTCCATGTTATGTGAAGCTAATATTCTTTTATCTTTTTTTTTTTTTTTTTCTTGATTAGGTAAGTGCTCTCAGCGCCTTACCTCTCCAGACTGACCTCAGAAATTCTGACGACAAAGTACCTCAGGCTTTTTTCTACATGTATATCTAAAGTTTTGTTTTGTATTTTATTGCGTTTTTGAGTAGTCGGAATATTTTATTGCCCGTTTGCCTCTTGTCTGTGGAGATTTTTTTCAACGGGAGCCTGGCCGGTCGTCAAGGTTATAATGCTGTACAAAGCTAAAGAGAACAGAGGCAGATTCTTGTATATAGACCCTGTACACACAGTTGCCGAACACTGATTTTCTCATTTAATTTCTTTTTCTTTCTTTTTTGTTATGTAGTACCGGGGGCATTATAGTTTTCATTTCACCTGAATGAAAATGGGACTTCTCACTCGCAACCCTCACTGTATTTAAAGAGTAATTTTGAAAGCCCTGTGATTATTCTTTTTTCCCCCTTTGCAATGTGTTTTTCTTTTCTATTGGATTTTCAAGAAAGTAGTGGGTTTTTAACTGATTTCAATGAGTCAGTATCAGTTCCTCTGGGTCAGAATCTGTATAGGTAGCACTTACATTAGGAAGTGTAGTGTATAGTTACTGTACATTGTCTCTATCGGCAAAAAAAGAAAAGGAAAAAAAAAAATCAATGTTTTTTTTTTGGGTTGCGGGTGGCAACCGCGATGGTCAGTCCCCTAAAGCAAACTTGCCAGTTTGAACAGTATTACCTCAACATTAACCTGCTGATGTGATGTGATCAGATGTACATTCAGTCATAGTTATGCCAGATGGAACGCACACACACTTGTTTTGTCGCATCTTTTTTTGTGGCAAGACGGTGGTTTCAGCAACAGTCTGTAGCACCTGCTTCTGCGCAGTGAATTCCTGAGTGTGCAAATGCAACCGAATGGACCCTTACTGTGTTTCCAAAAATATTCCAAATTGTTTTTCAAGATTTTGTTTGTTTTATTTTATTTATATATTTTGAAAGTGGCAGATCTAGATCAGCCATTCTCAAATAGCTCCTGTATCTGTGGTGGTTAAACTGATTTTATGCTATATTAACAAATTTGGCTGGGGACGCCCTTGAACCCTATTCAAGCAGGGACACCTGCGGGTCCCATGACCCCACTTTTAAGAACCACTGCCTTACTTGTCCATTTGGTTCCATTTGTAAACTCTGGATTTGTGCAGCCTTGACAAATGACAAACTACTAATAAATCACAACACCATGGTACAACACGTCATCAGGATCATTCATGTGTTCATTACCACAGTGGTAACTGATGATGCAGCATCCTCATTGTGTAACCGTGTGCCACCACATGAGTGTGGTCTTATCTATGGGTCCAGCAATATTTATTATACAGCAATAGTCCATTTTCGAAAATCATAGTTCTGGTTCATAAAATCTCAGCTGTGACTGAAGCCGTTTCCTCCGGGGTACGGGAGGAGAGAGGATCAACAACATGCATCTCATTTAGCTGTTGGGTGTGTGTGCGCTGATGACGAGACATTTTTTAACTTTTCAGATCGGACTAGGCATGCCTCACAGCACTGTCCTGGGAACCTAGACTTTTGCTAGTTTTTCTTTTTGGGGTATTTGAATGATTTATTTTTTCTGGTGTACACAATTTCTGTATTAGACCACTAGAAATGGAGAAAACTGCAGTACTCTGGGCCCCCAGGACCAGAAATTCTGTGCGGATCCTAACCTAGACTGCATATCTCCCATCGGAGCGTGAGCTGAATGCCACCCAAGGTGCTTTTCACATGTTGTGCTAGACAACTGTGGACATGTAAAGGAAGTCCAACATGACTGGACGGTCGTTTCCTTTTGAATGCTGTCTTATAGACCCAGCTCTTCTGAAAAAGAAATAAAAACCTTACCTCATGCAGTACCTCTAGTAGAACTCTCAATAACACGTGAGAGAGAGAGGATCTCATCTTCAAAAAAAGAAAGAAAAAAAAAAAGTACCAAGTATCGTGTGTGTATATATATTTACTTGACAAATGTAAAGGGTTTCTTCCTTTTCATGTTTGAATCCTGTGAAAAAAATCCTTTTTGATTTACAGTCGATTTTTATCGTTCATTTATCTTGTAGTGTGAATGGATGTTGGGGGTGACTTGTGTGATATCTCCCATAAGAGTGACATGCTTGTGTGTTGGATGGATGAGTGTGCGAGTGTGTTTATTTCACTAAAAAATGGATGAATGGTAACTTTATCTGTGAGCTAAAACATTTAGAAATATAAACTAGATGAGAGTACATCCATCTTTTGTATATTAAAATAAAGACAAAACACTGATTAACCAGGAAAAGGAGGTTCTTTGTTTTCATTCAGTCCAGTTCTATTCTTCAATGTAATGGGAATTTTATTTTGCTGACTGCATACAATATATGCCAATATATTTACAAAATAAATGGCCTGTCTGTGCAAACTGCCTAGATAACATGTCCTTGCATTATGACTACATGTACAGAGTTATTAATGGGTTCCTTGTGCAGGCCAGGACACATGAATTATTGTACATTATGGGCCAATAGCTACATGTGCACGCTAGAGGGCAGCAATGGCACTGAGGAATACCCATAGGGAAGACCACATGGGTTCTGGGTTCTATTCCCGACCCCGACAGGCGACTTGGAACCTTTCTGGTGCATTGTCCATGGCATAGGCTACTGTACACATTTATTTATTTATTTATTCAGTATTTAGTAATTATTCAATGAAACCGCACGAGCGTGCCAGGCTGCCAGCCATGCAGGGACGAGGCCAGGCTACATTGCGCTGCAGATTTGTTATATACGCCACCATCTTCTCTAATATATTAATTTGGATTTATTTTTTTGGGGGGGGGGGGGTCCAAAATGTAATAATAAATACCACAATGAAATAATTATAAAACGAACAATTACGTAAATAAATAAACATATTATAATCCCTTTTGTGCGTCATTATTCATTGGTTTGTAGATCTGTTCTGCAGACAGTTGAGCTCATGCTGCTTCCTCGCTTCCTCGCGCGACACCGTCGTACACGGAATATATTCGCCCAAAATCAATTTCAATTTCAATTCAAAGGAGCTTTATTGGCATGAGAAAACAAACGTTTACATTGCCAAAGCATGTGTCACAAATACAATACAATAAAAACAGTTCAAATGGGGAAAGTATATACAGTTAGAGGGGGTACAGCGTTTTTGTAAACAGAGTTATGGCACATTGCATTGTTATGTAGATGTTATAACAGGGTATAGAGCTTTTTAAACAAATAGCAGCAAAATCAGGCTCGAGGCGACCAGCCAACCAATCAGGAAGCGTCCGAGGTCGTCACGTGACACAACGTGAATAGTAAACGGCTCGTGGCTCTTCTTCTCTCTACTCTGTCGTATTACTGTAGTTCTTCAAACACAACACGGAGGAGGAGGGGAGGGTTTTTTTCTGCTTTTGTTTGGTTTCTTTCTGAAGAACTTCCTATCTATCCTACCACCACTCACTCACTCACTCACTCAAACTGGATATATTATTAAACTAAAACTTTTCGTCAAAGTATTTCGTCATTATGCCAGCAAGCTGCCAAGCAGGTGTGTATAGTGTGGGTGTTTTTCCCCTCTTTCTTTTTCTTTTAACTTGTTTTTAGTGTTCTTTTTCATTTGCTCCAGTAGTGAAATGAAATGTGCCTCCAGCGGGGCGAGTTGACTGAACGACGCCGTAGTAACGTCACTGTAGACCTGCCCCGCAGTTTAGAAGCTGCCGGTCGGTCGGTCGGGCCGGAGGGGGCACCGCATCACTTATCATGGAAGAGGAAGATAACTGACACTGATTTTTAGACTTATATGTTCCATCGTTGTTTTGTCGCTTCCTTCCACCTCGCGTGTATATATTTGGCTATTTTTTTGGTATTCAAAAAAAAAAAGTGAGTAACAAGTGTAACAGCCAGGAGTCATCTAATGTTTCTTTTATTTTATTCGAAATAAGAGGGTTACATTATAGCCTATCCCTTCGTTATTACACGTGTGTTAAGGGTATTTTTAGAACTTATCCAGATTTAATGATTGCTTTTACATTTTAATACGCTACAGCTGCATCACTTTACAGATCGGGGGGAAAATGTAAACGTTGTCTTGTCTTGAGTGTTTGTTCCGTTTTGGCTTCCCAGCAGTAACTTTTTTTGATTGATTGATTGATTGGTTGAAATGAATACTTTACTTTGAGTTCGCAGGAAAATAGCATATGGCTTGTTTCCATTAGGGTCCTTCATATTTTCAACTCTACTTCATTCTACTAGTGTGGATCGTCCTGTGGGGACCTGCTGCTGGGGGGGACAGTGATCTCTAGCTCTCCTGGAGGAGGAGCAGCAACTCTACGGCCGGCCGGAGTGGCCCGCG
>OOFJ01103772.1:0-20640 GCA_900323375.1 Benthosema glaciale
TCGACATCGGTAATATCGGTTATCGGCCATAACACCGATTAATTATATCGGATATGTCATAATCTCTCTCTCACTCTCACACACACACACACACACACACACACACACACACACACACACACACACACACACACACACACACACACACACAGCTACAACACAAAACGTTTCATGCTGAATGAGAATGATGTTTGACAATAATGTGGTCCTGTGGACTGAAATTATGACATTTTGCATGTTATGAAATTATCAAATTAATCAAGATTATGGCATTTCTTACTACTAGCAACGACTGACTTCAGTTTCCAGATGTCTAATGAGCAAATGCTGCCACCTTGTGTTGAAGATATAAATAGCTGTACAAATAAGAATATAGGGGAGCTGAACATGGAAATTGGCCTTTCGGGTTTCTAGTTTAATTTCGTAGACAACATTCCATGTAGGTCATGTAATCTATTGCTCTTCGTCTTAACTTAAGGCATATGCAATATATATGACTAGTCAGACTAGTCAGTAGTCAAGTCACATATCTGTAGCGAGCCAGGCAAGAACTACTACCCTTCTAAACAAAGCACACGCAACCAACCATCCACAGAGAACACAACAGGCAAACTTCTATGCTGTTCCATCCATACTGCAGATAATAAATGAAATAAACAACCACATCAATGGGTCAAATTGCTTGTTGTAATAAAGAACCATTATCATGTATGTATTATTGGACTTGGTCAAATAAACAGATTGCTTCCGCCTGGTCATTTGTCTACCACATCCGCCCCCAAAACACGGTGGGGGGATTGTTATGGGAAGTTAATTCCATAAACTTGCTATTTTGCTCGAGCTTTAACAGTTTACAAATCATGCTTGGGAAGGAAAGAAAGGCACTACCGAATAATGCAAACGTGTGTTTTGGTGTAGCTAAACGAAGTCGGCGATGAAATATTCCACCGCACAGTGTACACATGTCCCCTATGTGTGTGTCCAGTGTGGTACGTTCCAAAATACCCGGGTTTCCGCGCGAAAAGACGGCCCGCGCGCCCACTGAGTGCTTATAGCATCTGATCCAACACACACAGCACTGTCTGACACACTGCTGCTGCTCACACTGCTGTCAACACGGCCGTGATTTTAACCTTGTTTTTTACCGATTTTAAAAAACACGCTTTTAATCTTTTGTTCTGCCACGTTTGTTTAGATAGACATTTACAATGCAAACCAAGACCTGCGTCTCTCTGCCTGAGGATGTTAGGAAAAGGTACAGTAAAAAACCTGGATGCTAATAACAATAAAACACAATGTAGCAGCATGCACGCGACGCTGTTTGTTCAATGCAAATGATGAGCATTACGATGATTATTCACACGCTGCGTTTGAATGAACACTTGGGTTCGTTTGGCTCAACTGTTAACGGCAAAACCGATGCTTCTAAGTTGGCGTGTAGTACAATACATGCGTTAGCCGTTTGTGGCTAACTAACGTTAGCCTGGCTTCCACTTGATAATGACATGAAGTGTTGCGACAGACTGAGAGAGAGATGACAATAACAGCGGGATCAGGTCGTTCGAACTGTTATGAAGGAACGTAGCGCGTCTGGATGAAACGACGTGGGAGATTTGGCGCCACTCAGGAAGTTTGCTTCCAGAGCGGTCCAGTCAGTCAGTCAGTCAGTCAGTGGCCCCGCCACGGGAAAACAAACGCTGCTAATGAACTTGACGCTCATTGATCGTTTTCTTGCGACACGATGACTGCTACTTACTTGGCTTTTGTTTGTCGGGGAAAACTAACGGTACACTACACGGCCGTGCCAACTTTATTTAGCCCTAAAATGACGTATTTCTCGTTTTCACAGGCTGCAGGTGCTGTTGGAAGAGGATGGCGTTTCAGACGAGGTGAATTCATGTCTCGATAAATGAATGACGGATAGTGGGACCTGTCACCTGATGGCTTTAATTACTTGTTAAAAAAGCATCCCCACTTAAATACTTAAAAACAAATCTGCCAAAGTGAAGATGATGTATTATTAACACGTTTCTCAGCCATACTAGATGCAAACCGGGTTCTGTATTAAACTGAATACTATAGCTATTTCACATTTGAAATGTCACAGATGCATATTATATTTTTTTAATATTGCATCGTATAATATATAATATCTATATAGTAGTCACAAGTCACAACATGCTATATTTAGTTCAACAAATTCCATCTTTCAGGATCGTGTGAAAGAGAAGATAAAGTTGGTTCAGGACTTCCTGAATGTGGATGCCCAGGAACAGCTGACCAGCCTGGAGGAGAAGATGAAAAGTTCAGAGATCTCATTGGTCAGTCTGCAGTCTCTCATACTCTGATCCATCCTTTGTAGGTTTGGATTTCAGCGATTACGGTTCTTTAATAGTTCCCTATTAACAATTCCTATGGGGGGGGTTTCAAATGCACCCTTAAAGGTCTGTAACATCGGTCCATTAATTAGTCCCTTGGGAGGCGCTAGCCCCTCCTATGCCCAGCTTTGAGGGTCTGTAAGCACAAACATTAAAAGAAGTGTGAAAACGCAAACTTATAAGACACAAGTGAGGATGCAAATTGTGATTGGGTGGGAGATGTGCCATTGGCCAGATTGAGATGAGCACTAGCCCCTCCTATATTCAGCTATAGTGTAGTTTTATGTCCTAACACAACATTAAATGCCATTGACAATGAACGGAGAATTTCTGACGTGTCTAAGCAAATCGATATTTTTGTCCTACACAAATTCCCATTGACAATAAATGGATGATGTACAATGATAAGAACGCCCCTCACTTCACAGAGGTGGGATGTTTAACAGACCGAGTTATGGTGGTCCTATGAGTTTGAATTTGTAATTGTATAGTAGACCTGATGACGTCCACATAACCAGCTCTGACGGTGTGATGAAACGGGTTCCAGAAACCGTTTCAAATGTGATGGAACCCATTGTAGTTCTTTCAAGTTGGAGGTGGTTCCTCCGGATCCCAACCCTAATCCTCTTCTCATTGGCCCCATGCTGTGTGTGTGTGTGCACCTGACAGGAGGGCTACCTCTCCAAAGTCAAGGCCTTACTGGGGAAAGCGCTGCCGTCGGAGAACGGTTCACATGCTGACGGCGCCGAGCAGAACGGGAAGACCAATGGCGTTGCTACCAACGGCTCCCATAAGGACGAGGACGACGGCGAGGTGACCATGGACACCCAGGAGGATGCCGACACCATGAAGTCCCCTTCGGCTCCCAAAGGGAAGGGGGGACGCAAGAGCAAGGCCGACTCGGACCCCAAAAGTAAGCTTGCCTAAACTACACCTTCCACAATGCACCTCAAATGGCATAGGATGGTGTTGAACAAAACAATGTGCAGTGTTTTTTATTTTTTTTTATTTTTTTAAGGGTGCTAAAAACAAACATTAAAGCCATAGGAGGGGCTATGTTTGTTTAAGAAAACGCCCTAGACAATAAAGAGAAATCTAATGTATGTTTTGAGGCGAAAAACAAACCTTATCACCGCTGCTTAAACAAACATGCTGTGAGATGATAAGAGCGCCCCTCACTTCACACGGGTGTTTTATTTTTTTCCCCTTCTAGAATCTCCTGCCAGTGCAAGAGTCACAAGAAACAGCGGGAAACAGCCCACCATCTTGTCCATGTTCTCCAAAGTGTGAGTATATCTGTTTAATATGTTCACACAACATATGAATGATTTCACAGGCTGGCCATATGAAGTATTGAGATCCATATTGAGCCATCTGGATCTGGACATCGACATGACCCTATTTTTTTCCCTTTGATACTTATCTCATTCCTTCCAGGCAAAAGCGCAAGTCGGATGAGGTGAATGGAGAGGCTACAAATGGACAAAAAGAAGAGGTTACAGAGGCTAAAGAAGTTATTGAAGAGGTGAGGAAGACTTATTGGCAGTTATTGATACCAGGTCACTGTAAGCATTGAAGGTTGATAATAAGCTGGCTCATATTTTAGGACACTTAAGCGTTGAAAGTCAATAACAAGCTGTCTCATATATTTCAGTCTGAAGAGAAACGCCTTAAAGAGGAAGATTCAGGTGATTCTCGAGAAGAGAAGCGTCTTAAGGTGGATGATTCAGAAGCTTCTCGGGAAGAGAAACGTCTAAAGGTGGATTCAGATGAAACGTAAGTGTCCTGCTCTTTGAACATGAATGGGCTTGTTATTTTCGTTGTTTTTGATTTTAACAACAAACTATTATCTGTACAGCATGGCTGTGGAAGAATCCAAGAGTGTAGCAACTAAGCCGGTCTCTGCAGCCAAGGTAATGCCTAAATGCCCTATGCATATAAATGCTATATACATTATCTGTCATTGTCAGTATGGCTTATTGCTTTTTTTCCTTCCCCCATCCCCCCCAAAGGCACCACCCCCTAAATGTCCAGACTGCAGGCAGTACCTGGATGACTCAGACCTCAAGTTATTTCAGGGTGATCCTGATAATGCGGTGAGAAATCACATTCTACATTCATGGTCAGTTATAATGTATATAACCTTCAGCCCAAGTCAGGCAGTCGGTCATGCATGAATGTGTCCAGCCTAATGAGTGAAACATTTTGTTGTAAAATGATATCATCCAATTGGTGTAATTGTGTGTATATAACGCGTCTGTGCATCTACAGCTGGATGAACCAGAAATGTTAACTGATGAGCGCCTCTCCCTTTTTGACGCAAATGAAGATGGGTTTGAGAACTATGAAGACCTGCCACAGCACAAAATCACAAACTTCAGGTGAGTACTACTGCCTCACAAAATCTTGTAGACATTATTTTTGTGGCTGATTGTGCTGTCGTCATTATATCTGGCATATGAATATGTTGTGTTTTGCAGTGTGTATGACAAGCGTGGCCATCTTTGTCCATTTGACTCTGGGTTGATCGAGAAGAATGTGGAGCTCTACTTCAGCTGTGTAGTCAAACCCATCTATGATGACAACCCCTGCTTGGATGGTACGGTTTTTGTTTTAAATGTATTAATCAAAACCTTGTTTTGATTAATACATTAACTTAGCACCCTAAGTTATCTTTGGGTCAACCGCAAAAAAAAGTTTAATTGACGATACAATGTATATTGTGACAGGTGGAGTTCCTTCCAAGAAGCTTGGACCTATCAATGCCTGGTGGATCACTGGCTTTGATGGTGGAGAAAAGGCCTTAATTGGTTTCACCACAGGTAGTGACGAAGTTTTCTCCAATTGTCTTTATTATTTAAGTTGGACTTTCCGTGTCTGATGTCCCATACTTTCTTCCCCAGCCTTTGCCGACTACATCCTGATGCAGTCCAGTGAGGAGTATAAGTCCATCTTTGCAGTGATGCAGGAAAAGATCTACATGAGCAAGATAGTGGTAGAATTCCTGCAGAAGAACCCTGATGTTTCTTATGAGGACCTCCTTAACAAGATCGAGGTTAGGATTGATCTATTCTCGCGTAGCCAGACATATTCTACAATCCCCCGAATGCTATATAGCCTGGAACTTTACCTACCAAAATCTGAGACAGGAAGCTGTTGTCTGTTTGTCCTTCCCGTTCACAAAAATAAAAAATAAAATTTTAAATTTCTTCTAAGAAGCAAGCTATATGCTTAGACGATGTGTATATAAACTCAAATGAATTTGCACCACTGTTAAGACGATGGAAGTGGGGAGGAGGCATCACATCCCCTTATCGCTTGATCATTTCCAGAGCAGAATAAGAAAACTGATCAAACTTGATGTTGGCCCAGCCACAGCACTGACCAAACTCTTGATCCCCCCCCTCTTGCCTACACAGACCACAGTGCCTCCTGCAGGGCTCAACTTCAACCGCTTCACTGAGGACACGCTGCTGCGCCATGCCCAGTTTGTGGTGGAGCAGGTGGAGAGTTACGACGAGGCTGGAGACTCTGATGAGCAGCCTGTCATCGTTACCCCCTGCATGAGGGATCTCATCAAGCTGGCTGGAGTCACTCTTGGCAAGAGGTGGGGCTCATGGATAACCAACTGATTACTCGGAAGTAGTGATGGGAGATTAATCGGCAAACACATCGGTATCGGCCGATTTTAGTTGTTTTTAGATTGATCGGTAATCGGTATCAATTTGGCCGATTAATTAATCTGTCTGTCTTTACAGATAAACAAGCCCAAAGTAACAGCCTGAATATTAAATATAAAGGTATTGAAGTTAAATCGGACTTGCCTAAGCCTGCAGTGCAGACACCCTGATACATGTATTTCTCAGAATGGACAATATTATATATTTTTTCAATACAGAATGAGATCATATCGGCATCGGTTATCGGCCATAATGCCGATTAATTATATCGGATATTGGCCAAAATCTCTCATCGGCACATCCCTACTCGGAAGTAATCGGGGATATAATGTTAAGCATAAATTGACATGCTTAGTGCATTTTACCGTAATGACCCCTGGTTTACGTTTACTCAAACTTCATGTTTTGAGAAGTTGTTGCATATGGGTTGGTGTGCATGTAAAAGCACTCCTGTCCCTCCTAACATTGGCTGCCTTGTGACATCTCCCTTCAATGAGATGTGACCTAGTAATAAAGATCTAAATTCTTGATGATTAGAAACCTCACCATGAGACGCCCGCTGGCCTAGTGGTCATGCCACAATAATAGGCTCTTGCCTGACGGTGTGTTGCGTCTTCCGGTCCCGTTCATGATTACCTTTGTTGCATGTCTCTCCCTCTTGTCTGTCGTCACTAACTATCAATGAAGGCACAAAAGCCAAAAACAAGTCAACAAAAACAACAAAAAGAGAAATTTCACCATTGGTGCTGTAGACTCTACAGCATCAATGGTGAATTTATTTTTTTGGGTAGTCGAGGGTACATGGCTGGGGTGTGTGTGTGTGGCCAGGAAAACCATACTTTGCTAAAATCACTAGTAGCGGTGTATGTAGTTAACTTTGAAGTGGCAGTGTTGTTGCCAAGAGTGTCGCTGAATAGAGTTTTTAATCGGTGTATCTTATTTTCTTTCTGTACATGTTCTCCCTAACATCTAACGTTCCTCTAACATTTCCTAATGCAGCATGCTGTTGCACTGGTAGGTAGGCCTCACTGCGACTGCATCCTCATTCCTCAACTTGTTTGTGGTTTAGTGTGACGTTTAGGTTTGTCAACTCATATGGGAACACTTCTACAGAGTTCGTGCTAGAACTGTATAGATATATGTACATCATTAGTATAACATTGCACACATATTGCATTAAATGTATGCAATGGAAAGATTATGATCTAACCTAATCAAAAGCTAATGTATAGTATATTTGATTGTAAAGAACGGGTTGTAGTGACTGATGGATTACCTTCCTTTCCAGTTTACTTTTAATTGTAAGTTTTGTCAAGTTATTATAATTTACAGTTAAATAGAGGGTCGAATCTCAAATTCGTAACTTGGGGTGTCATTGAATTTAATATATATACATTTTATTTTATCAAATGGTTCATAACATACTAGATAGTGATTTTTTTTTCCAGCATTATTTGTGGGTTTTCTCTGCTTTGATATGGTGTTTGAAACTGTCAGACTTCTAACGCGAACTCTGCACTGTATACATCTGTACTTTGTCTTGTCTTTGTCTGCTTGTTACTCAACGTTGCATGGCCCTATAAGCTGCTGTGGCTTGTTTAGGGCAAGGGGCTCCATAATGGGACCACCCTCTGATATTATGAGCCCATTCTCTAAAACGCCTGCTTTGTTACACCTACAGGAGAGCTGCAAGGAGACAGGCTATTCGCCACCCAACCAAGATAGAGAAGGACGCCAAAGGCCCCACTAAAGCCACTACCACTAAACTGGTCTACCAGATCTTTGACACCTTCTTCGCTGCTCAGATTGATCAGATCAATAAAGAGAGCGGAGCCATTAAGAGGCAACGCTGTGGTGTCTGTGAGGTAAGTGCCATAATTAATTTGTTTGTTTGTCAGAATAATCATTTTTTTTTTTTTTTGTCCTATTGAATGGACACCAGCTTAAATTGCCTGATTAACCACTGAAGCCCTATATTATACTGTACTTTATTGTACAATGGTATGTGAAAACACTGCAGCCCTAGTCTGTCGTCACTTTTTAAAAGGGTTTATTGACTGCTAGTTGAAAGGAAAATGTCCTGCTCATCCCCATGTTCTGTGCCTTTTTTTTTTTTTAAAGGTTTGCCAAGCTCCTGACTGTGGCAAGTGTCCTGCTTGCAAGGACATGATCAAATTTGGAGGAAATGGGAAAAACAAGCAGGCTTGTAAACAGAGAAGGTTAGACGATCTCTCAGACCATACCTTCTCAAGATGAGTTTATCTGTGGCTTGGAATAAGTAAAGAATGGTTTCTTCCTCCCCACCCCACCCCCTGTGTGTGTAGATGTCCTAACCTCGCTGTGAAGGAGGCAGAGGATGACGAGATGATTGAGGAAGAGGTTGAGTTGCCCATTAAAGCCCCAAAGAAGAAGGCGTCCCAGTCCAAGAGAAAGAAGCAGACCCAGAGCAAGCTGGCATGGATCGGAGAGCCGGTTGAGGTAATGGATTGTTTCTGCAGTTTTGGTCTGCAACGTTTCCCTGCTCTGTCCAGGAAACTGGTATGATGATGCATCTCCCTCCCCTTTTTTGGTCTCTTAGACTGAGGGGAAGAACAAGCGGTATTACAACAAAGTGCGTCTGAATGATGAGGTGTTGGAGGTGGGAGACTGCGTGTCGGTCTCTTCAGAGGACCCAACCATTCCCCTCTACCTGGCACGGTATGTTAACATTTCTGTATAACAACTTGTTGTGCGACAGTGTCGTATGCTCAAGTATAGATGATCTTGTAGTAGAAAGATCATCTACGGTGTCCCATGTTTCTAACTAGTGTCTGTTGGTTGTAGAATCACTTCCATGTGGGAGGATAACAATGGCAAGATGTTCCACGCCCACTGGTTCCACCGAGGCACCGACACTGTGCTCGGAGAGTCCTCCGATCCACTGGAGCTGATGCTCGTGGAGGAGTGTGAAGACATGCAGCTCAACTATGTGATGGACAAAGTCAGTGTCATATACAAGGCTCCGTCCGACAACTGGTTCATGGAGGTACGGGTGCTTGTGAAGTCTCAATGTATCCTCTGTTGTACGACCTTGAAAATAACTTTCAACAACTTTTGGCGAGCAGCATGGTTGCATGACTATTTAAGACATTTGTTTAATTTCATGAATTAATGGTAACTGTTAGTGCCTTTCAAGAAACCCAATGACTCTTTACAATACAGTAAAATGAACTAAATATTGCCAAAAGCCTGGTCAAACAAATGTCTCTTAGGTGCAGGCTTGAAAGAGTCCAAATCTCCAAAGGGGGAGAGTTCCAAAGGGTTGGGGGCTGCCACATAGAATGCTCAATCGCAGAGTGTCCGATTTGTAGACTAAAGTCGTGTATTTATATCAAGCCTTCATATTGAGTCTTGTTTTCGACAGGGGGGAGTGGAGGAGGACCTGAAGGTGATCGAGGACGATGGCAAGAGCTTCTTCTTCCAGTTCTGGTATGAGCCGGTGTGTGCCCGTTTTGAAACTCCGCCCACATTCCCGCCATCAGAAGCGTCCAAGTTCAAGTGAGCATCGATGTTCTCCGTCACACTGTTGAACCTATCGGCTTAAACGTTCACATTGGTGTTTTTTGGTGGCAACGTGTATGAGTATATGTTCTCTATTTATTAGATTCTGTGCCAGCTGTACTAAAATGAGAGAAAAGGAAGAAATGGAGACTCCTCGTGCATTCGAACCCCTGGATGACAATGACAGTGACTCCAAGGCTCTGTATGCGCTGGCCCTCTTTAAAGGACATCAGTTCAGGGTGGGAGACAGTGTATACCTGCCTCCTGAGGCCTTTAATTTCAGGTGAGTGGGGCAGATGCCGCCTATTTTAAAATGGTAGACTAGAATTTAGTTCTAGTCTTAACTTTTAAGTTTGCAGGTTGTCCCTTTGTAGACATGCATGTTGGAGATTTATATGTTGGGGATTTATTCCTGCCAATAACCTTGTCCAGAGCACTGACATTTGAGCTGGGGCTGTTCCTCGGGTGACGGAACCACTGCCTTCTACTCTTAATGGTTAGAATGAGACAAATCTCCCCATGGGTGGGGGATCAATAACGGTGTAATTTCATGCTGTAATGCGTTTTCCCAGTGTGAAGGCAGCCAGTCCAGTGAAGCGTACTCGCAGGAAGGACGACGTGGACGAAGAGCTGTATCCAGAGTACTACAGGAAGTCTTCAGACTACATAAAGGGATCCAACCTGGACGCTCCAGAGCCCTTCCGTGTCGGCCGCATCAAGGAGATCTTCTGTCACAGACGCAGCAATGGCAAGTCCGACACGTCGGAGGTCAAACTGCGACTCTACAAGTTTTACAGGCAAGTTTCTCCACTTAACGTAATCGGCTCCACAATTCATTATGCAACTTAAATATGTTACACATTTTGCTAAATTATATGGATTCCTCTTTTTTTGGATGATCCTATATGATAGAATTGTGTGTGAATTGAACCTTGCCTATTTTGTCGTCTTACAACGTACTTCCAGGCCTGAGAACACTCACAAAGGCGTGAAATCCGGTTATCACACTGACGTCAACCAGCTGTACTGGAGCGATGAGGAGGTGACGGTCAACATGTCGGACCTGCTGGGCAGATGTCATGTCGAGTATGCAGAGGACCTCAATGAGTCTGTCCAAGACTTCTCCAGTGGTGGAACTGACCGATTCTACTTCCTTGAGGTAAGGATCTGGCGCTCCAGTGACGTGTGTGACATTGTAATCGAGTTTCTTAAGTTAGGTGGTCTTGCGTGCTATTGCGCTATTGCAGAGGAATTTACTGTATTCAAAGTACATTTTGGTAGATGGTTTAAAATGAGCATCTCTACACCATATACCATATGAAAGTTAAATGGCTGAAAAGAGTGCTAGTACTTTTGGCCAATTAAGTTGTCGTCACCCACAGGCTTACAATGCCAAGACCAAGAATTTTGAAGACCCACCAAACCACGCCCGCTCGGCTGTTCAAAAGGGCAAAGGGAAGGGCAAGGGAAAAGGTAAAAGGGGAAAACTATTAGTTTGTCATCAAGTGTCCTGTTAATTGTTTTGCTTCCTGAATTTAATCAAAACTTGTCTCGTCAGGTAAAGGCAAAGGTAAGGCCTCTACTGCACAGGAGAAACCAGATGCTCAGGAATCCCAGACGCCGAAAGTACCCAAGTATCGCACACTGGACGTCTTCTCAGGCTGTGGTGGGCTGTCTGAAGGTTTCCACCAGGCTGGTGAGTGCTCCACTTTCTGGCAAATGACACTTAAGAACACACAGAGCTCTGACGCTTGCACACTACTAGCATTTTCTTTTAAGGGTATGTAGTTTTGTACATGGGCCTTTTGGCATGTGTAATGACGAATGCCATCTGCCCTCAGGTATCTCTGAGACTAATTGGGCCATAGAGATGTGGGAGCCTGCAGCCCAGGCCTTCAGGCTGAACAACCCTGGCACCACGGTGTTCACCGAGGACTGCAACGTTCTGCTCAAGCTGGTCATGTCTGGGGAGAAGACCAACTCTCTGGGCCAGAGGCTGCCTCAGAAAGGCGAGGTGGAAATGCTTTGTGGAGGCCCCCCCTGCCAGGGCTTCAGTGGAATGAACCGTTTCAACTCGCGCACTTACTCCATGTTCAAGAACTCCCTTGTGGTGTCCTATCTGAGGTGTGTTGCTAGAACATGGATTTAGGTCACAAGTATATATTGTCAAATTTATATCGTTGCTGTTGGGCAGAAAACGTGTGGCTCAATAGGACAACATAAGTTAATGTGGTGGCTGTCACACGAAGTAGCAAAATGGCATAATATGCTATTTGATATTATCTAAAAGCTCACAACACTGACCACAACTCAATGTGTTGAGCTTGACTAAGTCTGCATGTTATAGATACTTAACCAATGTATTAATAATTCATTAAATTACTACGTAACTGTTTAGGACATGCAAGGATTTCGACCCAACAGTGACTATAGTCCCTTTGCCTGACATTCAGATTTTTGTTGCATGCTTTAAGGCTCAAGTTTTTCCTCCTTTTCTTTCAGTTATTGTGACTACTACAGACCCAAGTTCTTCCTGCTTGAGAACGTGAGGAACTTTGTCTCCTTCAAAAGTTCCATGGTGTTGAAGCTCACCCTACGCTGTCTGGTGCGCATGGGTTACCAGTGTACATTTGGTGTTCTTCAGGTGGGTCTGAATTAGTAGTACAAACCTTCCCAAAAGCAATTATAAACCAAAATATGCAATTAATCTTTGCTTATTTTGAAGGCATCTGTGGACAAGTAAACAACATGCATTGTATTTTAGATGGTATACTACAATTGTTGGGTTTAATGTCTGCCTAATATGCTTGTTAAAACTCATTCACCGCCACATTGAGACATCTCTAATGCCCATGTTAATAGTACATTGGTTGGTTAAGTAAATGGTGGTGCCAAGAAAACGATCACTATCAGTGCTGTCTTTTGACTAGGTTCATGCCCTTTGCATACCAAATTTTATGTTCTAGGTAGTTCTGTGTAATGGGAGCTGCTAAATCGCACCTAAATCATGGTATTTCTATTATTGCAAAAGGCCCATTACTAGCCCATACTAATATGATTAACGCTGTGGTCCCTCCTATCAGGCTGGCCAATACGGGGTAGCCCAGACCCGCCGCAGGGCCATCGTCCTGGCTGCAGCTCCTGGGGAGAAGCTTCCTCTTTACCCCGAGCCTCTGCACGTGTTTGCTCCCAGAGCCTGCTCTTTGAATGTCGTCGTGGACGACAGGAAATACTTCAGCAACGTTACACGGTACCTGGAATTGACTAATATAAAAAAAATATGTTTTGGCTCAATGTTTGCCACAATAAAACCACTAGGGGTTCAAGTGGTTCATAAATCCTCTGTCCTTCTACAGTGGTAATGGAGGAATATACAGAACCATCACCGTCCGAGATGCAATGTCAGACCTGCCAGAGATCCGTAACGGAGCGGCTGCCTTGGAGATCTCCTACAACGGGGAGCCACAGTCTTGGTTCCAGAGGCAAATCAGAGGAACACAGTACCAACCCATCCTCCGAGACCACATCTGCAAGGTTGGCATCCTCAAGTTACAAGAGTTGACCCATTTTGGGCAGGAACGCCTATGGTGTTCTAAGCATTATGTTACACTTTAGCTATTGAAAAATCGGGAGAATGTGGCGCAACTGAATATTATCTTTAAGAGCGAACATTTTTACTCAAATATTTGCTTCTGGGAGGTCCTTGGAACTGTATTTTCAGATTGGGGTCCGCATGCAAATACAGATAATTCTGGGGCTCCTTGACGTGAAATAGTTTGAGCACCCTGACACAAACATGAGGTTTTTCAGAAAACATGATTTCAAAGACTTTTTTAGAATTGTCGAAATGGGTTAAAGTGGTGCAAATGTGCTTTATAATGACTGCTGCTCTGTTCGCAGGACATGAGTTCTCTGGTTGAGGGCCGCATGCGTCACATTCCCTTGGCCCCTGGCTCTGACTGGAGGGACCTGCCCAACCTTGAGGTTCGGCTCAAAGATGGCACCATGACAAAGAAGCTTCGTTTCACACATCCCGACAAAAAGAATGGACGCAGCAGCACTGGTGCCCTGAGGGGTGTTTGCACCTGTGCGGGAGGTATGGAAATGAATCCCTCAGCTTGAACTATGAAATTGCAGTGACTGAATGAGCGAAAGATGGTGATGATGAGGTTGTTTTTCTTTATCGTTTCAGGGGTGCCATGTGACCCGGCAGACAGGCAGTTCAACACCCTGATCCCATGGTGTCTGCCTCATACCGGGAACCGCCACAATCACTGGGCTGGACTCTACGGTCGTCTGGAATGGGATGGGTTTTTCAGCACCACTGTCACCAACCCTGAGCCCATGGGCAAGCAGGTATTTTACATGTTTTTCTTGCAATGCTGATTCAAAGCAATTTCTTGAATATTTGTATATCCTCTGATAGAATATTCTTCTAAAAGCAAAGCGTCTATTGTATTTTAAGTTTGATGGTGCCACTTATGAAGTTCTGACAAAAAACAAATGTGTCCTAGTTTGTAAACTGTTCTCTAACCCTAGTCTGTGTTAGGGATCCCTCTGCTTGTCTGAGACCATTGAACTAAAACATAGGGTGTTGATTTCAGGGCCGCGTTCTGCATCCTGAGCAGCACAGAGTGGTCAGCGTGAGGGAGTGTGCACGCTCTCAGGGATTCCCTGATACCTACCGCTTCTTTGGAAACGTTCTTGACAAACACAGACAGGTACTGTCAGTCCAGTCCCCAGCCTCATTTGAATAGACTTAATATTTTGGGGGGGAGCATAAATACTTTACATGGTGGTAGAGCCAAAGATTTAAAAGCAAGGTTTTAATGTCAACAGTGTGTATGTGATGTATTTTATTTAGTCTGATCTATTGTAATAGTGGTTTTCCACTACAGTTTATCTTGCTATTCCTGTAATTCTTATATGGCTACATTTAAACATTTCAAAGAATCACTCATGACTGTCAGTTGCTATGCACTCGGCCACAGACAACTCATGCGATTTTCTTTTTGTCACTTTGAAGGTGGGAAATGCTGTGCCTCCACCGCTGTCCAGAGCCATAGGACTAGAGATCAGAAAATGCATCTTGGAGAGGATTAAAGAGGAGAGTGTCTCAGGTGAGCCCTTAAATGTTTAGCATTTTGATTACGGTTTAAATATGGTGTTCTAAACCTCATTAATTCTCTTGAGACTATACATATTAATATCAACTTTCCCCAACAGAAATCAAGAAGGAGGAGGAAATGGAGGTCATGGATTAGGCCTTGTTCGCTTTCCAGTTAAGAATTGATTCCACAACCTGATGCTGAAGCATTGGGACATTTTTATGATGGCTTTGAGCCTTGTTGGACATTCAGTGCAGTACCATTCCATGCTTATGTTTCTAAATGTGGTTTTAAGTGTATTTGAAATTTTCACACAAATGTGGAATAAATTGTATGTAGTTTTTATATGTTGTAATATTTCAAATAAAGCTCTTATCAAATGGATCCTTGCCTTAGTGCTGGTCAATGTCATCGCTACACATTGCAAGTGAAACTGAGCCTGCACAAACAAGAATTTCACCCATGTTACTTGTGATGTGACAATAAAGATTGATTCTGATTCTACTAAAGTTCTACTATAACTAATGTTATATAGGCCAGGGCTTGTATCCCAATGCTACGTTGTGCACCATACAGCCTTTTACCTGTTGCTGTTGTGGTAATGAATAGGGGTGTAATGATGCAGTAAGTGGAGTGCGATTTTAATTTCAACAATCTGAGTAACACTAAACGGCAAACAAATTATAGACACAGTAATTGTTAGCAATAGCATAATGCAATTTTAAAAGGGGAGTGGTTTTAATTTTTCTATATTACTACTAGCTATAAAATAGTGTATTCATGTCAGGTGTGGATTTGTCAAAGTGTTGGCAAGTTCAATGTCTATGTATTTTCCAGAGAATTTTCCATCTCTTCATGCTTGTCAATGAGTAACTGCACTGGCAGAAGTGATTAAACAAGTTCACTATAATCCTATACAAAGATTGGGCTAAATATTTTAATGACCATACCAAAAATGGAATGACATTGCCTTGAAACTTAAACTGAATGCTATGAGCTAGCCATGCCAATAACTTTCTAAATGGAACTATCCCTTTACTAAACTACATGACTGAATATGGTAGTTGGGTTGGTTATGCTAAAACTATTCAAGTGGTTCTCAAATTGGGGGTCCCCAGATGACTGAAAATTTAAGGACTTGTCAATAGAAAATCAATGATCTACAACCTCTATGGTTCATACTTGGAAGGCATTGTTCTATTGTGAAACAATGTAATGCCTCAACTGTTTTTGGGGTAAGGGTCACAGGCTGAAAAAGTTGAGATTCGAACCACGTCTACACCAGAGCCTCGTCACCCACCTGTCAATAGAGCTGAATTAAGTTTACGCATTCTTCCCTCCTGCCTTTGCATTGCATTTGTTTTGTTAATTAAGCAGTTTGATTTCAACAATGCCACTAGGCTACTTTTATGATGGGGGAAATTACCCATGCAGAGTATTAATGAGTGTTTATTTCTACATCCTATCATATAGGGATGTTATGTAGTTATTTTGAGGCTTATTTTAGATGTTGGGCAAATGTATTTTGTACCATGACCTTATTCCACCCATTTCCAATTCTAGTGTTATATTTTACCAAAGAAACACCAGTTGAAATTGAACATTGCTTTTAATGTGGTATATAGAAAGGTCTCAGTCCAAAACAATACCACATGTAAATAGCTACCACACATTTATATCAGAACAGCTGAAAATCTGGCATTTAAAGCTAAGCAGTTAAGTCAATCTTGTACAGTTTCTTTTAAAGTCTGAAACATTAACATGCTACTTAAAAATGCCTTCAGCTTATTTCAAACAAAAGCTTTATTCATGGGAGATTACATGCCAACTATCAATGTGAACGTTACTTTCATGGTACATACAAAAAGCTGAATTATGACAACCAGTTTCGTTCTCATCGCTGCTTTATTTATATATGATGAACCAAATTGAACTTCAGGCATCCCCCTGGAATGGTGCTCAGTTGTTTGATGGCCTGCAAAGAAAAATAAGGTTTTGAAAGGTTAAGCATTATGTATAAGCCAGGCTAATTGATATGAATGACTACTTCCTGTATTCCAAAGTAGTACTTACTTGGCCCATTCAACATTGAGAATTAGATGATCATATCCAAATCCTGACACTCCTGCAATGGCCCTCGCTGCGTCCTCCCGGCGGTGAAAGCTGATGAAGGCGAAGCCCTGGCAGAAACAAATGCAAACCAGAATTGGCACCTGCAGTTGGAACAAATGCTAGCGAACAATGATATGAACACTGGCCTAACCTTGTATCACCAAGTTTTCTGCAGTACCTGTGGAAACTAACCCTGGTTTATATTCTGAATTAAGGTCCAGCGCTCACCTACTGTTCTCTGGTTACACAAAACTACCCAAACCTGATCAACAACCTGCAATGGCTAATTTGGTCCGAGTCCAACACTGACCTTGGACTGTCCAGTATTCTTGTCCTTGGCCAGGTAGATCCTGGAAATGGAGCCAAATGGCCTGAAGAGCTCCTGAAGATCTGTCTCACGAGTGTCCTCGGAGAGATTGGTCACACGGATGGTGGCGTTGTCATCAGCTGTACCGGGAAATAGATTTATTGTGAGACACCATGACCAAGCTTTACCTACAACACCCATACTGCTACAATGTTAAATGACCACTTCAACACTTTTCAACCTATCATCGTTAGGCAGTTTTTTTTTAAACAAGATTTTACAATTTTTTTTGTTTATATTATAAAATCTGCAGTTTCTATTAGCTTGAATTCTCCACCAGGTTTCTGAACTCAACTGCCCACAGCCCTCCTATGAGACACAGACCTAGTAGGAAAAGAAAATGGTGCCATTTTATCATATGAGGACCTTTAATTGAATGAAGATTTTTTTTTTACTCACATCCACCTCGCCGGTTGGGCTGCATAGACTCTCCTCTACGCGTGCTGCCATCCCTCAAGCTGGGTGGAACATATTTCCCTGTCTTGCTTCCCGCTGCTGGCTGTGCAGGCTCTGGTTCTCCTGGGGAAGGCATGAATGCAGCATTAATCCAGTGTCATTTTTTTTTTAAAAGTGACACCAATGTGCCATGGTCCTTTGAACAGAGTAATCACTGTGACGTCACCGTACCTGAGCCAGCAGGCTTGGTCGTATCTCCAGTCGTAAGCCCAAGCTGTTCAGCCAGCTCTTTCTGCATGGGACCCAGGGTGTCCTTGTAAGGGCAGCGGGTGGTCCAATGGTCCCCTTTGCAGATACGACAAGACACAATCTTCTGTCCCTTGAGTTTGTTCATGGGATCTTCGTCCTGGTCTTGGGTATTCAAGTCCTGGAACAGCATAGGGAATAATCAGGAACAATCCTCAGATGACATTGCCAGTATACTAGACACGAGTGGTTCTCAATCTTTTTAGCGCGAGAATTTGATGTACAATTTGATTAGCTCAGCTCTGACCTAAAGCATTGCAATGCGATAGGAGCTTGTACCAGCTTGACTATTTTCACTACAGACATTTGTTTTCTGATTTATGGGATTTCTTTTTAAAAAAAAGATAGAATTTGTTTCTAATTCATGAAAATTTGTTTCCAATTCATGAAAATGTTTCCTAAAAATAAAAAAAAAAGTATAGGAAACAAAAAAATAAAGTGAAATGTATTTATACTCATGACCCATAAAAATGTGTCTGTGACCCACAGTTGGGACCTGACCACTGTTTGGATAACAGCATCATTAAAATAATCACAGGGGAGAAGCACAATGCACCTCACCTCTTTGCTGGAGATGAAATTCATGAAGACATCATCACTGACGGTGGTGGTAGCAACATTAGGACCTGCTGCGTCGTACTCGGAGTTGCCAAATTTCTTCCAATTCTGAAATCACATCAAGTGAGATATCTAAATAGACTAGGCAAAATAGGAAAATGCCACCAATAGCAAAAATAAATTAATTAATTAAATAAAAAAATAAAAAACATGCAAATTCAGTGCTGCTACTGTGAATGTCAGGAAGCATACCTTTCTCCTGGCAACAGCTTTTGAAGCTTTTCTAGTCTCAATCTTGAAGGTCCGGATAATCTAGAAAACAGGAAATGCAGTCGGATACAGACATTTTAGTGCATCACAACAAAACTGTTATTTACCTCCTTTTGCAGAGTTGCAATTACCATTAAACATAATGCAAAAAAACACAACCGTTGGTGAACATAAAATGCACTAAGAAACAAGTGTCTTTTACAGAGAGATTTTAGTCTTCCTTACAAGAGCAGTAATTATGTAATGATGAGTATATTGCACAGCTTTCATTTGCCGAGACAAGAATGGGATAATTACCTTGAACTTCTTCCCATCTTCATCTATTTTATATTCAGTAATGGTTTTGATATTTCCTTTGATTGTTTCTTTTGGAGATGGTAATTGACCTGCAAAGAGATAAGACCTCTAGAGTTACAATTTCAATGTCCATTGTGCTTCACATCCCTAAAGATTTATATTAGATTCCATTATACAACCACTCCAAGTTCTCGGTATTAATAATAATAATCAACCTTTATTTATATAGCACCTTTCAAGAACAAAGTCACAAAGTGATTAACAACAAATTAACACAATAAAAACATGAGAATGAAAAAACAACAAGATAAAGAATAGCACAACATCAAAGATAAGCAAGTGAAAACTTAAGTTATAACTTGTATGTAACTCTTGACAAGGTACAAACGTGGCATGGAGTCCATTTGGCTACATTTTATACCTTGTGTATGTGGTTTTATGAGTTAAATTCACATATATTAGACACTAGAGGGGCTATTAAAGTAGGTTAGCTGCTACAGTACTATGACAGACAAGAGGCTCACGTCACTGTCGAAGGGCCGAAGCAGCAGCATATGTCAGGCAACATAACTGATTATGGGAACGAGATAACCCATTACACGTCTTGATTCATACCAAACAGGTCAGTAACAGATATATACATCTACAGATTGGATTAAAACAGCGTCCATCCACGTGGAAGAAGTGGAAGCCGCCTTGCCTTGCTAGCCTCTTCCATCAGTTCTGCTGCTAACGTCAACTAGCTAACGTTAGCCACATTAGCTTATTTTTACCTTCAATTCCTTCAATTCCTTCCTCTTCAACCTGGTCTGCCCAGCTGGGCTTGGAACTATAGGGGCAAAGATTGATACGACACGTTAGACATTATTATACACATTGTTAATATGAAGCTCATAGTGTTTATAAATAGACTCACTCGTCGTATTCCACCGACGGCATTCTGTCGGCTAGCTGAGCTCCAGGGAGGTAAAAAGACTCAAGAGCGTGAGCCTGGCCGCCAAACACACTTCCGCCGGGGTAACGTTCCGGGTGGTTCTCTAACTTCACAATAAAAGCGTCACATCGACTAAAACATACTTGTATATCAAGAAAAATAACATTAAAGTATGAAGTAATCATAATAAAGTAAAGGACCCTGCTGTAAATGTCTTTTAAGTGCTTTGCTTTTTTGGTTTGTTTTATCCTTGTAGCATATTTTGTATTTACCTGTACTTCAAAATGTTCCCATTCTACAAACTGTTAATACAACTTTCAAGCCATCAATTTCAATCAAGACTTGCTTATATTCTCTCAAGAGTTAAAGATCTATAATAAGGGTCCAACTCTCCACAATTTAGCTGGGGACCACCTGGAAGGAACCCTCTCAAGGACCACGGGTGGTCCCCACCCCGGACCACTGGTTGAAAACCAGGCTCTGCTAGGAACCATTATTACAAAGTCAAATTCGGTTGTTGAGACACACGGACATATTATCATGTGACACCGTGCTGAAGTTCCACATGTGCTGCCATGCTCTAGGCTGCCATGCTGCTCGCTCTGTGCTTGGTGGACGTGAACAGTTTAGCAGGAATGTTATGAAAATATATACTTTTTTGGGGGTATTTTGTACAAGAGTAATTGATCTCTTG
>OOFJ01103773.1:0-11990 GCA_900323375.1 Benthosema glaciale
GCTGCTACTGCGTGTGTGTGTGTGTTCAGGGGTTTTTCAACAGGTGGTCCATGAAGGTATTGCGTGTGGGCCCTGAACATGCATTTAGTAATGTAGGATTTTGTGATTTCTTTTACTTTTCTTTCCACTAGTTGAGAAATAGTGAACTTAGACTAAATGACCTGGTGACCTATGATGACCGTCCATGTAGTCATTTACTGACAAGTTGGAGGTCAAGAAATTCAACAGAAAAAGGGAGTTAGAGTCTCAATAGGGGGAAGTGCACCGGATTGTCTCGTTGAGTCATTATTATTAGGAAATTATAGTACTAGTCAATGCCATGGACCATTGGTTGAGAAACAGTGGGATGTATAGTATACACATGGGTATACACATGGGATGCATCGGTTGAAAAACCCTGGTGTATATTCTAAAGACTACTTACTAGTACTTTATACAATTTAAATGAGAAAAATGTGTGTATTTTGTCCATTTCTATATTAGCTTCTTGTCTCTCTAGCGACAATGAAAATCCAGTCGAGCTTATCGGTGAGCTGTGTAAACTTGGTTGTAATGGGGTTGTGGGTGTGAATATCTGTATGCGTGAACCGGTGCCGTGTCATTAGTCCGAATTAGGCTCATCATATAGTGACGTATTTGTTCCCATGTCTCAGTATAGTGACGTGTGTTCCCATGCCTCAGTATAGTGACGTGTGTTCCCATGTCTCAGTATAGTGACGTGTGTTCCCATGCCTCAGTATAGTGACGTGTGTTCCCATGCCTCAGTATAGTGACGTGTGTTCCCATGCCTCAGTATAGTGACGTGTGTTCCCATGCCTCAGTATAGTGACGTGTGTTCCCATGCCTCAGTATAGTGACGTGTGTTCCCATGCCTCAGTATAGTGACGTGTGTTCCCATGCCTCAGTATAGTGACGTGTGTTCCCATGTCTCAGCATAGTGACGTGCGCTGTGACCATGAAGCAGTACGTGGAGGCCAACGTCTCCGAGCACAGCAACACCAGCATCCAGTACTTCCTGAAGATGTGGAGCAGCGTCAGCGAAACGCTCATCTTCATCTTCCTGGGCGTGTCCACCATACAGGACGTCCACATGTGGAGTTGGCCCTTCGTCTGTTCCACGCTCCTCCTCTGCCTGCTGTGGAGGGCCACAGGTATAACACCATTGAAACAACCATTTAATGGAAGTATACAAATTAAGCCTTAAAAGGCGAACCGGTGGCAGATCTATGGGTGTGCCTATAGAGGCCCAGTCAATTTGAATTAGGGGCAGGGACCACCCAGATTGACAGCTTAGCACATGAGATTTTCTACATGCCAATTTTGCAGAAAAATGTTTAGAGAAAAAACACTACCGTTGTTGTGAATACAGCATAACGGTTGATTGAACTGACCAACCAACCAATGTAATTGCAACATTTGGTTGTGCACATGTACCGGTATGTTCTTTTCCAGCAAAGCAATAATTCATACCAATTTACTTGGTACATACTACAATGCATCTTCATTCTGGTGCTGGTGGTTATGGGTTCATAATAACTCCTGGCCTCCTGTCCACTGTCCAGGGGTTCTGCTGCTGACAGCTGTGGTCAACAAAGTACGGAGGAACGTGGTGACCTTCAGAGACCAGTTCATCATCGCCTACGGTGGCCTGCGAGGGGCAATCTGCTTCTCCCTGGTCTTCCTCATTGACGACTTCCCCAAGAAGAGGCTCTTCATCACAACAACCATCGTAGTCATCCTCTTCACCGTGTTTGTCCAGGTGAAACGCACACACTTTTGTTAAAGTGATACTAGTTCAATAGCCTTTATATTTTGCCATAGATGGATTCAGCCTTCTATTGCTGTTATTAGCTGTGTACTTTACTCGCCAATTTAACCGTCTATTTTCATTAGACCATGAAAATAGACGATCTAGAAGCTCACAACAGACGCATCGAGATGGTAAGCGGAAGGCTCACCCCAAAGTGCCGGGGCGAGAGCGTTTTGGTATTCATCAAGACACGTTCTGCTGGGAGCTTGTAGATTTTGTAGACATAGGCTGTGTTTGGAATTGCTTAGGCCTATTTGTACTTTTAGATTAAATGTTTAAAATGTTAGCTTTTACGTTTGTAGGGTTTCCTATAAACTTTATAGGAAAAAGCAGGCTGGTATTTTGAGTATCTCTGAGGCAAGAACAATTCCAAGAGTCATTTAGAAATGTCTGCTTCAAGATTATAACAAAATTGATACTGAAAACAATTATATTATTACATTCACCTAAAGGTCTGGGTCTAAGTGGCATCTGAGGACCAGGGTTGAGAAGCATTGCAGTATTATTACTAGCAGGGACGTGCAGAGAGTGTTAGAACCTAGGGGCAGGGGCTGAAATCTCGTAAGAGGGCACTTTTGACCAAAAATATCGAAAATAGCACATCTACACGCTCTCAACGCATCGCAGCGAGCTTGTAGATCTGCTTTTTTGGGGGGCGCAACCCAACACTCTTTATCTACTAGAGATACGGTGTACGACATGGATTTCTAAACAAATTTGTTCAACACAAAATACTCTGTTCAAGTTCATAGGAGACTTCGGAAACAAACAAAAAAGCAATCCTGAAAATGGCATGGAATGGAGTGACATGGAAAGGAGTGGCATTTGCATTTCTTTCACCATAGTAGTAAAGGCTGCATTCGTGGTCTGGAGAGGGCAGTTGTTTTACAGACGGGTAAAAGGGCAGGGGGCTGAAGCCCCCTTTGATGGCCATGTGTGCACGGCCCCCGACTACTAGGTATAATATGGCGTGTCTGTATGTATGTGTGCTGTTTTCCAGGGAATGACCATAAAGCCGTTGGTGGAGCTGCTGGATGTCAAGAGGCAGAAGAGAGCTCTGCCTACAATCAGCGAGGAGATCCACAGCAGGGTGAGACACTGCAGCTGTCACTCACCACCAGCTGTCACTCACCACCACTTTCACAATGTCAAATCATTATTATATTTCATACCACTTTAGTGTTAATTAACCACTTTCAAGCTTACCAGCTCAGTGGCCTTGTGGTTAGAGTGTCTGCCCTGAGACTGGTTCGATCCCCGGCCGGTGTCATACCAAATAGAGAGTACATTTGTAGAAGTCGGCAATACGCAGAAGTAAGCCGTTTATGGTCTACTTGTGTGCATGACGCATGAAGTTGAGTGCATTTCTAATTCATATACTTTAGTGAAGTGAAGCCAGACAGTGAAGGGGGAGAGAGAGATATGGGGAGTGACGAGCAGGCTACATATGGATCTTTAAACGTCAAAATGTTCATCCAGAGACTCACAGTTACGATGCAACACATTGTGAGCTTGTTGGTCTTAATATCTTCCCTATTTTCACAAAACACCTTCAAATGAAGTGCAAAGGGCCTAGGCACTATACAATCTGGGAACCCATCTAGGCATAATATGAAAAGGAAGAGCCTTTTAATAAATATAAAAATGAAATCTGAATTAAAATTCTGTATTCCGTAGACTGCGTGGACATAGAGGATTGATGAATTGATTGATTGAATACTTTTGTCCTGTACGGAATAATTATAATTATAAAAACATTATTCTGTATTCAATGGAATACAAAACCATGTTTTACAATTAGGTAATTATTATTAGTTTTAGTATTAAAAGGCTATTTTAGGAGACTACATTTCAATGGCATGATGAAACACTAAAACTCAGATGCTGTACTGCAGTGCCCTCTATCGGCACAGTAGGCTATTTTTTTTTTGGAAAATTAAAACAGTAACATGCAAGTATTTAAATGGTTGACAGACGGCATTGACATTAGTATGCCTGAATGAAGCTTTAAAAAAAAGTACAAAGAAAGGAAGTTTCTGAAAGTAACTGTTATGGTATGACTCGATGTGTGTGTACACGTTGAATACGTTACTTATAATACTTTATGCAAAGTGTGTTACCTCCAACACTTGTTACTCGTCACCACTCAGACTTTCAACGTACACATTATACCAGAGAGGAGAGGAAGTACAGTATGAGGTCACAGAATATAAAAGGAGTCATGCGATGCTTATCTTCTGGTCTATTACAAAACACCTTTTTTCACCAGTTCCCCTGTCCGGTTACAAAATCACCTGTTAACCATCATAATCAAATAATAATACAATGATAAACATTATATTGTGTTGTGTCTAAGCTCCTGGACCACCTGTTAGCAGGCATAGAGGACGTGGTGGGCTACTGGGGTCAGCACTACTGGAAGGACAAGTGAGTATCAACAGATACGGCCCAGTCCTCTAAAACAGTCCAAATGATTGAGAGTTCTTATTAAGTAAATACAACTAGAGCACATATACAAGAATGGCTATTTTGAGTTTCACTGTTATCTCTATACCTTATACAGCAATGGAATTCTGGACCAAATGGCAGACAGACCATACCAAATCATGTCTAACAATAAAAAATAAAATCCAAAATCGTAGATGGGGGGTCCCAGAGGTTTCACGGTTTTGGTCCGTGGCCAAATGCTTATCAAATTGGAGGTCTTTTAAATGAAAAAGGTGAAAAAAGTGAAAGAGAAATTCACTGCATAAGCATAGGTTTGATACTGATGGATTAAAAGTTGGCCTACCCACAAGTACCAACAGATGGCAGCAAATATGTTTTAAAATGTATAGCACTAAGCAATGGCTTCACATGCAATTATTAATCATACTGCAAAGTCAGGACAGGAGTCCTTATTAGCCAAAGTTAGAATAGTACCATCAGTATCATTTGATTCATTTGTATCAGCTAATACTTGTAATGCCTACATCTCTAGACACACATAGCTTGGCACTCTTCCAGGCTGACTCACAAAGAGATGGTTAGAGGAAGTTCCATGAACATTTTGTTAAACAGGTAATGCCTGATTTATACTTAATTAATTGCATGCCATGTTGTGCACCAAAAATAGCTCACAACATGTCACATTAGTATCAGACTTGTAATTCACACAAGTCTGATACTATGAGTGTGATAGATCAACGATCTGCAAAAAGGAGTTAATTTATGGTAGAGATATAATATAAAAGTGGGATTTATCTCTATATCTGAGCCAGGACAGAATGGTCTGGGGGACATATTGGGCTTATGAACTTCAGGCAGTAGTACCTTTCAACCTGTAGATGTCCTCCTGGTAGATGTCATGTAGTAACATGATCTACCACACAGATCGGCTAAAATAACATTGTATTTGTTCAAATGAGTTCCAGTAGCAGCCAATGCTTTTGAGGGCGCTAGCCCCTCCTATATACAGCTTTTGTCCACTCACACGTCTCATTATTTGCAACACAAACATTAAACGCCAACTGACAACAAAGGGAAGATTTACGTCACATATGTAGACGAGAAAATCGGCGAACCAATCACATGAATTCAGTTGTTCATCATGAGACGATGTATGATGATATGATGATAAGAGCGCCCCTCACTTCACACGTTTTTTTTTTTTTTCTATTGTTATTAGCTGACACAGTCTCTTGCTTGCTGTAGTGACTTTATCCCATCTTACTGTGTTTCACTCTTTGCATGTGTACCTGAACCTGCGTGAGGTTCGAGCAGTTCAACAGGAAGTACCTTCGCCGCTTCCTGATCCGTGAGGAGCGGCAGGCTCGCTCCAGCATCCTGCGGGTGTACCAGGAGCTGGAGAGACGGGACCACGTGGCCAGAGGAGACGAGGAGGCGCCTCCTTCAGCGTGAGGAGAAAAATAAAAAAAAACGTCCCTCTATGTTTTAAAACAGTGGTTTTTAAAACCCGTTTCGTTTCAAGGCCCACTATGTATTCGGCTTTTGAGCCACGGACCACCATTTGATGACCCAAAGCTAAAGAATATTTTGTTGTCGTTGGATAAGATTTTGTCTACAATTCCATGCTTTTGGCAAACGTATCAAAATAGCAATTCTTTTACATTCTCTAATTGTGTAGACTTCCTGAAAATTTTAAGTAATGTAGATGTTTAACAGTAATTGAGAGCGCAAAATGAAACCAAATGGACCCATACGGGTCCATTTGCTTTCATTTTACGCTCTCAAGAGTTAAAGTTATAAGGGTCCATTCAGTCACCTGGGGACCACCTGGAACCCTCTCAAGGACCACTGGTGGTCCCCGGACCACTGTTTTAAAACTCCTCCAACTCACATGCATGATCCCCAAGTATTCCCCTCCGTTGTCCTCTGTGCGTCTGATATGTAAAGCCTGGTTTATGTTTTATACATCGTATTACGATGGATGTAAAATAGCCGATTTACATGATCGTTCTACGTTCTTGAGCATTTCCTATTATTTTGAGCTTATTTGACTGTAATTCTATGGTCTAAAACTATAGACAAGACGTTGTCTAAAAACTGGATTACTCAATTATGAAAATAATTGTTATTATTGCATCCCTAGACGTGTGCTACTGCATATGTTTCAGTCTGAATGCATTATACAATGCATAAACATGAGCCCTGTGTACCACTGTATATTCAAGTATATCCTCAGTGTTAATCTACTCAGAAGAGCGTACAAATGGAACCAAATTGTACACTTCAGAATTGTGCTGCTTATAAAGCCTTTTATACAAAGCACTTTACAATTTGCATTACATCCACAGTCACACACATTCACATTGCCGAGGGCGGAGGAAACCATGCATGGCACCAACCTGCTAGTTAGGATGTCTGTCTTGCTCAAGGACACTTGGACAGTAACACAGGCCGCGTCATTGGTTTCTCCTCTCTCCTGACAGACTTGACACTCGTTCACAGAGCAGGCCCCTCCTCCCAGAGGAGATGGACAGCATCAGACGCATCCTGTCCCGAAACCTTCACACCTTCAACAACAAGGTAAACACTGAAACCTCCACACCTTCAACAACGAGGTAAACACTGAAACCTTCACACCTTCACCAACAAGGTAAACAGTAAACACTGAAACCTTCACACCTTCACCAACAAGGTAAACAGTAAACACTGAAACCTTCACACCTTCACCAACAAGGTAAACACTGAAACCTTCACACCTTCAACAACAAGGTAAACACTGAAACCTTCACCAACAAGGTAAACACTGAAACCTTCACACCTTCAACAAACACACTGACCTCCACCGACACTTAGTTTGTGGTGGTTCTGAGCAATCGATGGCGGACACGGCAACCTCTCGGGTCATCTGCAACGTACACGTGGCAAATTTGAGGGTGGTCTAGACTAGAGAATGGTTCTCGAGATACGTGAATTACAGATGTACATACGTACAGAGATTCCTTGCATTTATTGTAAATATGTAAGATTTCCCATCAACGGCAGTATGCAGGATTATGGATGCACTTTCAAAGTCTGCTGTGTCCAAATATGGCTAATTGGCTATCTATGGACATATGACATCTATGATATTATATGGCATGTGTATGGTCAATGTGTTGTAACACTAGCACGGACATCACAGCAAAATCGTAGAGGAAGGGAAAACCCCAAGATAGGCCAAAGTTACCCTTCACAACTGACCATAACAGCATAGGCATATAAACCTCCAATGGTCTGCGACATGCAACAAACCCACTCACAGAGAACTCGAAAAACAAAGCGATCAATTTCCACTAACGTGGGACCTACAGGAGAGGTGCTTTTCAGCAGCCCTCCTCGCATTTGCAATGAGAATCGCCTGCGCTGGGATCTAAGCCCCGAACAAATCCAACAGATGTCTGATGAGCTCATTGCCAAGACCAGAGTGGTGTACGATACAGTGGGTTCCCGTGACCCGGACAGTGTCACCTTTGACAACACCATGAAGGCCCTGGCCAACATGGAGGCAGAGTACGCTGTCCAGGTGAACATGTTGAGCCTCCCTCTGCACGTGGCTCCCAGTCGGGAGGTGAGGACCGCCAGCACAGATGCATATAAGAAGCTGACTGAGTTTAAGACAGACATGAGCATGAGAAAAGACGTTTACCAGAGGATAGTAGCTCTGGGCATGAAGGTGGACGAAAACAGTCTTACTACAGAGGATAAGCGCTACATGGAGAGACATCTTGGGGAAAGTATCAAAGAGTTACAAGACAAGATGAAGGGTATGGAGGTGGATGCGGACAATCTTACGACAGAGGCATTCATAGAGACATATATGGAGACAAACATGGAGACAACAAGAAGGAGAGGACTGCATCTCACCAAAGAGACACAAAACATGATCAAATGTATTGATAGCGAGGTATATACGAATCTATATATTAAGAAGATTAAGAAGAACTCTTCCACGTTGAAGCACTTGGTGGCGCTACTCTCTCAGAGGAGTGCTTTGTTGGGCTTCGAAACCTATGCTGAGTATGCCCTGCAGACAAACATGGCAAAGTCTCCCAATACGGTCTCCATCTTCCTGAAGGAGCTGACCCATAAGCTGAAGCCGCTACAGCTACACAATACAATACAAGGCATAAGTAAATATTTTCCAGTAGAGGTTGTGACCCAGGGTCTGCTGGGCATCTGCCAGGACCTGCTGGGGCTGTCGTTCAGCCTGGTACATGGCGCCGCCGTATGGCATCCTGATGTCACTCTGTACCAGGTCACCGACAGCTCCTCTGGACAGATAGTGGGACAGTTCTACCTGGACCTGTTCACCAGACAGGGAAAGAATCTTGGTTATCCTGCATTTTGCTACCCCATACAGCCCGGCTGTCTGCTTTCTGATGGGAGGAGACAGATGGCCATTGTTGCCGTGGTGATCAACTTTAACAGACCCACAGCTTCCACCCCTTCCCTCCTGAAGCATGACGACGTGAGGACGTACTTCCATGAGTTTGGTCATGTTGTGCACTTCCTTTGTGCTCAGGCCGACTACGCAATTCTCAGTGCATTCGACGTGGAGCCGGACTTCGTCGAGGTTCCATCCCAGATGCTGGAGAACTGGGTTTGGGAGAAGGAACCGCTAAAGAGAATATCCAAACACTACAAGACAGGGGCTCCGATTCCTGATGACCTGTTGGACAAACTCACCAAGTCTCGCTTCACCATGTACAACCTGAGTCAACAAATAGTCTGGGCTAGTTTTGACCAGGCTCTTTACACCTTCAAACCAGTCTCGGAGTTGAACCCGGCTGAGACCTATGCCAGGCTTAGCCAGGAGATTCTAGGACTCATTGGTTATCAAGGGACTAACATACCATTGGGCCACATGACACATTACTACAATGCTAAATATTATTGCTACCTGTGGAGTGAGGTGTTCTCCCTGGACATGTTCCACACCCGTTTCAAACAGGAAGGAATCATGAACTCTAAGGTGGGTTTGGACTACAGGAACTGCATCCTGAAGCCTGGTGCTTCTAAGGACGCCTATGAGATGTTGAAGAACTTCTTGGGTCGTGAACCCAATCAGGAGGCATTCCTCTTGAGCAACAAAATGGTTCATTACAATCTCCGTAAAAGAAAACACAGTCACAACAGCTGACCTGGAGCTCTGAGCCAAGACAAACCCGTCATACGGCGGTGTCGCCCACCGAACATGAGCTGATCAACGAGACCGTAACGTGTCATTTGCCAGGGGTGCAACAAGGCATAATCATGTACGCCCCTCTCTCTCGCGCTGTAAACAGACTGAACACAGCACAGACACACGACTGGCTCGGTATATGGTAGGACGCAGCGCTGTACTGAATTCAAGCACGTTTAATCACGCAACAATGTCACTTTATTTGCTTCCAAACGATAACATAAGCACAGCTGGAAAATAATATATTCACACAAAGTGAGGGGCACTCTTATCATTATACATCATTATACATCGTCTTATGAATAACTGAATTTATGTGACTGTCTACATTTGCTCGTCTACATATGACATCAAGCTTCCCTTCATTGTCAATGGTCATATTTGACCGACATATGACCTCATTTCTCCTTTCATTGTCAATGGCAAATATTGATGGTTAGCCGATTTTCTCGTCTACGTAAAATGTCCCTTCATTGTCAACGGCATTTAATGTTTGTGTTGCCACAAACTTACGTCATATTTGGTGGACTAATTTCTCCTTTCATTGTCAATGGCAAATATTGAGACGCGTGGGGACAAAAGCTTCGCACATATGTTGGCCATGAATGGCCTACTTGTGCGCAGAGCACGCAACTTATCTCTGACTCTTATCAACTTACTGTCCCTCCCTCTAAATAAAAATATATATCAAACAGACAAAACTTGACACCTCTACTGTCTGGTAAGAGGTGTCAAGGCGTGTTAATGAGTCTCTGGAATCACTCTGTGGGCTGAATTTGGCCCCGCCTTCTGCCACCACTTTGACAACGTGCGAGGATGTCTAGCCTATATGTATGTTCTCTTTCCCGATTGTAAATTGCAAGCTTCTTTGGCAAATGGGTAAATAGAAACAGACTACAGTATCAGCACCCATTGACATTTCTGCTCTGTGACATGTCCTGCTCGTACACAAAAGTTCTGTGCTCCTCTGCCTGTGTTTCATGGCCATCCCCCCAATCAAACACAAGTGTTTGGTCAAACCACGTGACTTCCATTGGAAAAGCATTGAGGCGGCCATGAAACACAGGCAGAGCACAGAACTTTTGTTCTTTATGTGTGTACGAGGCCTGACATGATTGGGGGGAGGGGGGGCAATCAAATACGTTTGTTCATTTGTTTGTTCAAGCACATGTGTTCTTTATGTGTGTATGAGGCCTTACATGTTCTGCTGTGTGTTGCTTCTGTAGCAGACCCCAGTCCCAGCCTACAGCAGACACACCTTCTACCAGGACCCCTTCACTGACCGGGTCAGGAAGCCGCTCCGCAGACACCAGAGTCTGGGAGAGAGATTCACATGCGACACACACACACAATGGCCACAGGTACGTGCACGCGCACATGCACTGGAGTACTTATAACTATAATTATACAGTGTTCTAATCTAAGCAGACTACAATGCATTATAGACATTGGCTTCATTCATACAGTATTACAGCCCATGTGCTGCAGGCTTACTGCAAGTGTGACTGGAATCCTTTGGGGTCATTATAATATTTATTGTCTTAACTTATGTGGAATTGTGGTGAAATGGAGAGCGTCACTTCTTAACATTCATATTTAACCGAAAGAATGACAGCAAGTTGTGTAAACCAGTAGTTCTCAAAACTATATTAATGTCAACGACTCTGTAAAGTTGCCCGAACAGCCAAGGCTCCAAGAATAGTCTAAAGATGTAGTTTAAGGGGTTTTATTTTTACCCAAACTCCTCCACCAAAACTCAGTTTTATATATTTTTTTGTTTGGAATTACATACTCCTAATATAATGCCCCGGGATGCTCACAGCTCATTGGTTGCTCACTGGAAAGGGGAGGGACTTCCCAGCATGCCTCGGGATGCACACCCTATATGTGTAATGTTTAATTGTTGTCGTTATTGTCGTTATTATTTAATGGCAATGTGTTGGGGGTTTTGATTTGATTTAATAAACTAGAACTGCAGTCTGTCGACTGCTAACTTGAGAGCGCGCAGTCCTTTTACCTCCTACCTTTTTTAAAGATTAAAGTCAATATCATAGTATATAGTCCGGCAGTCGAGCTGTTCGGGTGAGAAATTTGGTATATAGTATTTTTTATTGGCCTAAACTATTGTCTAATACATACCTTCATGAATCCACTTGCTGACCGGCTGTAGGTATTGGGCAATTTGTTTTATAGGGGTTTCTTGTTGTCCTCCCATTATAATCCTATGGGAGGGAAAATTGACAAAAATGTCAAACTTTCCTTTTGCTTTAAGTAACATGTGACATGTCAAACTAGGGGGGTTCCATGATTCTGAATCCATTCCAAGCATTAGTTTTGCACAAAACACACTCCTTGGGCTAAAAACAGCCATAGGTACTTGCCAAAAATGTACTGACCTCATCACATTTGTGATGACATCATCACATTTGTCATGACTTCTATGGCTGTTTTTAGCCCAAGGAGTGTTTTTTGTGCAAAACTAATGCTCGGAATGGATTCAGAATCATGGAA
>OOFJ01103774.1:0-34888 GCA_900323375.1 Benthosema glaciale
CAAAGCCATGGTCTCCTGACACACACACACACACACACACACACACACACACACACACACGTTAATTTTGACAGCAAATTATAATTTAGTCTTATTCTTTTGAACAAGACTAGTCATATTTTAGTCATCTGAAATTGATTAGTCTTAGTCGACTCAATATCAAAATCATAGTCTTTTTAGTATTAGTCGTAATGCGGTATTATTTTTGACAGAAAGGATTTAGTCTTAGGGCCCTATTTTGCGTGTCTTAAATTCAGGCGTTATGCCCTTATTAGGTCATAACGACACCATCTTATGCATTATTTATTATGCAAGTCACACACATAAGGCTTATAACTCCTCAGCATATGTTATGCATTGGGAGTGTTCATATGTAAATTAAGGGCGCAGTGCACCATCTGCTAATTGGTATAAAAAGACTCAGCAGTCAGCACATACCGATAAGACGTGGGTCAGACCACGTCTTTAGTGCATGTCCATGTCATAGACCCCCAGATGAATGCATTTGCCCAACTAAGGACCCTACACATAAAAACATGTTGTGCTAGGGACCTAGCCTGGGTAAACCGGCTCCCCCTGCTGGGCAGCATTTTTGCTGCCCAGCAAAGAAACTCCTTAGCCCGGACTCAGAATCTGAGTCCTAGCTAAGGAACCAATCAGCGACCGCACTCAGGGCTCTGCTCCTTAGCTCGGACTCAGAATCTGATGCCGGGCTAAGGAGTTTCTATTAGGATCAGGCCAGAGTCTCCCCCCAGGCGGAATGCAAAATTTTGTCGAGGGGGAGGGGCTGGTTTACGAGGCTACTAGGGACCCCCATAACAGATTTGTTTAAAAAATATTCCACATTTGTCACTTTTAGTCTTTTAGTCTTAGTCAACAATATTAAAACTGACATGCAAACATCAAATGAATTTAATGACAGTCAAATCATTTAAAACTGTAATGCGTGTATCATTTTCAGATAAACGCACCTTGCCAGGTTGTCCAGTCTTCATCTCTACAGCCTGCTGTTGTAGAGTTTTACATTCACTAAGCATTCTGTTTCGGTCAGCCCTGTCAAACACATGGTGTAAAACACTTCAATTCCTGCACAATGAATATGATGACATCATATGATTAAAAAAACATCAACAGGATCACATTTGTAGAATCGGCCTCAGGTCTTAATGCGATGCTCAAGAAGTCTGGATTATAAATGAGTTGATCATCCTTCCTGATGATGTCCGCTTACCTGAGTTCAGCCAGTTCTTCCTGGTACCTAGTGACATCCGCCTCAGTCTGCAGCCTGTGAGCTTCAGCCTCCTGCAAGGCTCTCTGTAGAGCCTCCACCTGATGCTTCATCTGCTGCAAACACATCAAACATCATCATTAGTTGGCAGTGGTGGAAGAAGAACTCAGGTTTTTTGAGTAAAAGTAGCAATGGCTCAAAATGTAGAAATACAGTTGTTACAAGAAAAAGTACTGAATTTGAATATTATTATTAAATATTTTACTTGAGTAAAAATAAACACTCAAGTGCAGAAGGGTCTTTACGATTAAGATTAGAAATATATCACAAATATTTTATAAATAGACAATCTACATATATGCTAAAATGTAGACTTAGAAACGTACATTTAGTTTCAAACACTGTTCATAAGAGACATAAAACTCCACAGTCCACACTCTTTCAAAATATCTCAAGCAACGTTTTTCAATGACATCCGCATTCCAACAAAAAGTGCCACGCATGCAGGCCAAAGTAAACACCTTCTACTAACTAGACCAACATAAAGTGTCACGCATGCAGGCCAAAGCAAAGGCGTTCTGACTAAACCATGCTGCCTTCATACCCCTGAAGCAGCTTACACACAAGTCACATGTGGTGACTTACCAGCCCATCTCTGTGTTTCTGGGAGGCATCAGCACTGCTTCTATTAGACTCTTCTGGCCCTGGACCACCTGACCCCTGCCTGGACTCCACCACTCTTTTGTTGGCTGCCAGCTCATCCATCAACCTGTCACGGTCGTTCTGGAGGCTGGCCATGGACCTAGAGAAGGCTGACACCTGCCTGCTGTATGCATCGTTCTCCAGCACGAACCGCGTCATCTCCTTTTCCTTTTCCGTCACAGTCTTGGCCAGCTCGTCCACCAACTTGGTCAACTCCGACTGGGTGTGTTTGCTCTCGAGGGCTGCCATTTTATGAACAAGGATGTGTCTCTCTTTAGTCGATGCGGCCAGCTCTGAAGTAGCATCCTGGAGGTGGCGTTCAACCTTGGTCATGGCCACCTGAGTCTCTCGCAGTTCCTCGTCGTATCTGTTCCGCAGGATCTTGAAGTCTTCGATGAGCTGGTCGCGGTCATTCTGCAGCGCGGCCATGGCTCTGCCCAGAGACTCGTTTTGGGCCTTCATGTCTTCACCTCGGTTCGTGGCCTCGGATAAGAGTTGCTCTGCTTGGAGAAGGTCCTTTGCCAAATCTGCCACCCTTTGATCTGCGGTTTCCCGTTGGTTCCTCATTAGGTCTGACTCTCGCTCAAATGCGTCCAACTCACTGTTGTATTTATCCTCAGCATCTGCCAGCTTTTTGTCCGTCTCATTTTCCAGAAGCTGCAGTTTCTCCTTCAGGTCATCTGAAGACACTTTCTGGGCAAAGAGCTTTTGCTGGAGATCATTGCATTCGGCAGCTTTGGCCATCACAGCTTCCTGCAAGTCAGCGATCACTTTGCCTTTGTTGGTTTGAGCTCTCTCCGTTTTCAGAGCCAACATGTCTGCCTCAAGTTTTGTGACCTGAGCTTTGAGTGTAGAAGTCTCTGCCTTTAAGGTGTTGCTCGCCTCCTCCTCCTTATGGAGCTGAAAGAGGCACTCTCTGTGCTGCTTCTCAACTGCAGCCTTCTGGTTTTCCAGGGTTTTCATCATGGCCTGCTGCTTCTTAAGTAGCTCCTTCAACTGGTTGTCTTTTAGGGACAGAACTTGATTCAAGTCCTCTCTGTATCGAACAAGCTGTGCCCTGAGCATCGCGTTCTCAGAGTTAAGATCATCCATCTGATGTATAAGTTTCCTTATTTCATATTTAAGGCCTTTCGTTGCATCAAGTTCCCCTGCTGCTGGGTCATTTCTAGAGCTCAACTCTATCTGATTCCTTGCATCAAGCAGTCTGTATTCAGACATCAACTGCTCCCTTTCTGTCTGCAAAGACACCATAGAATTCCTCAGAGCATTCATTTGAACTGAAACATGCTCCTTCTCCTGAATAGTTCTGTCCAATTTATTCTGTAGAGTTTTGATCTTGGTTTCCAACCTCCGTAACTCTTTGTCAGCCTTTTCTCTTTCATAATATACTGCGGTAAGCCTGTCCTCATAGTCTGCTATTTGGGCGCGATGGTTAGCTTGAAGTTGTTCTAGATAGCCTGAAAGCTGCCCATCTCGAGAGGACAACAAGGAGGAGATTTCAGAATCTTTGTTCTGAAGGAGTGATTTCAAATGCAGACAAATGGCCTGCTGCTTCTCAAAGTCAACTTGAAGTTTGTCATGGTGAGACTGTGAAAGCAATTGTTGTGCCTCCATGTCTGAGTTAATGTTCTCTAGCTGCTGGATGTTAAACTGCATCTGCGATGCAGCATCCTCGTTATGAGCAAGTTCTCTGCTCAGTGCGCTTCTCTCTCGTTCTATACTGTCAACTTGACCTCTCAGCTCTTTAAAATGTGCGTTCATAATCTCCACAGTTTGAGTCAGTTCGGTATTGCTGGCACTCATTACATATGACTGCCTCTGGTGTGCAGCCGCAGCGACCGAGTATTCATTAAGAGCCCTTTCTAGCCTTGCCTTGATTTCTCGTAGCCCGTCGGTCTCCTTTTCCATCAACCTCATGTCTTCAAGGAATCTTTTGATGACAAAGCCTTGCTCCAAGAGCTGGTTGTCCTTCTCGTGCAAAGCGGTTTGGAACAAGACGTCCCATTGTTGTGCCGCATCTGCCCCCTGAGGGGTCAAAGACAGAGCAGATAGCTTCGCTGCATTGGTCTCAGCCTGTCTCTTCAGTGTGTTAATCTGCAGATCTTGGGAGTCTATTTTCTGTCTCAGTTCAGCGACTGCTTGTCTCTCTTGTTCTTTTAAATCCTGAAGCTCATCTATCTGTTGCTGTAGAATCTGATTCTCCATCTGAATGTCTTCCTGCTGCTCATCTACATTCTCAGACATGTTGATTCTCTCAGTAACAACCTCACGTCCAGACGTACTCTTCTGTGATATATCCGAGACCAGTTGGTCTCTTTCAGACTGAATAACCACTATGGTTTCTGTGGCCTCCTTAAGAAGATTCTTCTGCGTACTCAGATCAGCTTCAAGTTGTTTATTTTTTTCTACTAAAGCAGCAATCTTCTCTGAACTTTGTTTTAGTTGTTTTTCCAGATGTTCACAGGCAGACTGTGAGTTTTTTTCAGACGTCTCTAAATCTAAGATATGTTCGTGGTATTTGATGCAGTCGTGCTGCAGCTGATTTAATTCCAGGTGTTTTTCTTTAAGCAGCTCTCGCAGTTCCTTCTTCACGTTTGTGGAGCCATCATTCCCAACCTTAACAATTTTTAGTTTTTCCTCAAATTCTTTGACTAATTTCAGCTGATATTGTTCTTTTTCTTGGGAAACCTGAATTGACCTAGCTTTGCAAGCTACGAGCTGGGAGGAGAGTTGTACATTTTGGGTTTGCAGAAGATTAACCGACTCAGTCAATTCGTCAATTCTTTCTGAATTTTTGAGTGTCACAGTTTCCAAATATTCATTTTCATTTTTCACTTTGTCTGATATTTCTTGTACATTTTCAAGCTCCTCTTGCAAAAGAGACTTGTCATCCTCCAAGATCCTAACCTTCTCATTAAGGCTAATAGTCTCTTGGCTGTGCTTGTTGATGATGTCTTGGAGCTCTTTAATTACATTGATTTTCTCTCCTAATTGCACTTCAAGATCATTCTGTAACTGCTGAAATCTTGCAGACAAATTTACCTTTTCCTTTTGCAACAAATCACTGATTTCTTGTTGGGCACCAAGTTCTGTTTTCTGGGCCTCAATCTGGGCAGTCAATGAGTTATTCAAATTGAGTGCTTTGTCAAGTTTACGTTGCATATTGTCCTCACAGGATTTTGTTTCAAAATGCAACTCTTCTAATGAACAGGAAGTGTCACTAAGCTTCCCTGACAGGTATTTATTTTCTGTCTGTATCTCCGCAAGGCTCTCTCGAAGTTCCTCTGATGATTTGTTAAGGTTGTGGATCTCAGCTTCCATCTGTTGATTTTTAAATGTCAGCTCATCGACTGTGATTTTATGTTTTTCATCCAACTCCATTAAGTCTTGTTTCATTTGAAGGTTCTTCAATTCTAGCTGCTCAATCTTCTGCTGCTGTCCTTCAGGAAACGTGTGCAATCTCTCGTTCAGTTTGTCGTTCTCTTCCTCAACCTCTCTAGCATGCTTCTCCAGGCTGTCTTGTGTTGCCTCGAGTTTGTGTAATTTGAAGAGTGCCTCCTGCCGTTCTCTTTTGACCGCCTCTAAAAGTTGTCTCATCTTATCCATTTCACTGCTCACATTTTCATATGCTTGTAAAAGGGACTCGTACTCCTGTTTCAACTCAGCATGTTTTGACTTCCACTCAGACAACTCCTCTGTTTCAGAGTCCTTAAGTGACTCAAGCTGGCATGAAAATGCTTGCTTCTGCTGAGTGATATTTTCTATTGTCTGTTTGAGGCTTTCGCAGGCTGCAGATAAGTTGTGATTATCGTTGAGTATGCGTTCAACTTCTGTCTCAAGTTTGTCCTTCTCCATGGTTAAATAGGATATAGCACTTACCAGATCCACGTTTTTCCTCTTCAACTCAGACATGGATAGTTCCACAGCCAATGACTCGGCCACCTTTTCTTCATTTGTTGCTGCAAGCGATTCCAATTTCTCTTTAAGTGTAGTGTTTTCCTTCAAGAGGTCTTTCCTAGAAATCAAAGCTGCTTGGAGCTTCTTAGTTAGGAGAGCCAGTTTGCTTTGTTTGTCATGGTCATTCATTTTGGTGCCATCCTCGCGAGACTTCTGCTGCAGGTCAGCAACCTCCACTCTCATCTTCTCCATGGCCACTTCATGCAGATGAATCTGCCGCTGCAGCTGTTGCTCAAGGGCAGCGATGAGTTCTTCCTTTTCTGAGACTAGAGACTGAGTCCTCAATAAGGCATCGTGTTCCTCCTTCAGATTCATTTCAAGTTCTTTAGAGCACGAGAGGAGCGTTTGAGCCTCCTCTTTCCCAATGTTTTCCTGTTGTAAATATCCCTCATGCATTCCAGGAGTTTGTTGCATCTGTTGATTTAGTTCTTCAGCCTCCCGTAGTTGAACATTCAATTTGGAAACCTCATCTCTTAGCTGGTCGACAAATCTGAAAGCATCTTCTTTTTCTTGCTGTAATAATTCGATATGCAACTTGTTACTTTCTTTCTCAGCACAGTGTTGCTCTGCCTTTTCTAGTTCCTTGGCCGAAATATGTCTTTCCTCATCGAGTTGCTTCTGGGTTTCTGCTAGCGTGTTTTGGATGCTTTGTATTTCCGAGGATTTTTGGGAAACAGAAGCCAGTGCTGTGTCAAGCTCTACTTTCATTACATCAATTTGTTCCAAACGAGACTTATTTTCTTCAATCAAAATCTTAATATTTTGTTCCAACTTGTGATGTTGAGCATCCATATTATTCTTTAATTCTTCATTGGCAGTCTGTGAAATTCTTAACTGGCATTGCAAAGCCATCTTGTCATCCATTAGTGTTTGCTTCTCCTGTTCACGCTTTTGTCTAGACAATTGAACTTGCTGAAATCTTTGTGCTAGTTCTTTTGTGTTGTCTTTTAGCTTTCTACAAGCTTCAGCTAAATCCTCCTCAACCATGTTTAGTTTTGAATTCAATGCCTGTGACATATGATCCAATGCAACGAGGGCCTCGGAACACATATTCTCTAAATTGGACTTAGCAGTTTCAAGTTCTGTTTGTAGGATCAGGAGAGAGTGGTGCTTATTCTCCTTCTCAGTAAGCTCTGTTTTCAAATTGTGCAGATCTGTATTTTTCTCCTCCACTTGTCGTCTCAAACTCTCCATGTCATCGAACTGAGACAAAGAAGCCTTGCGGATGTCCTCCAGTTCCTTGACCTTCTCATCAAACTTCATCTGGACAGCATTTAGCTCATTGGTCTGCTGACAGTGTTGTTCTACAAGGGTCTTGTAGTCATCCTTCAATTTAGACAGCTCTTTGATTAGCTTCTTTTCAGTTTCTTGTGATTTCTTCATCATTTCCTTACGTGCCAGCAAAGCAGCGTGCGTCTTTTTCTGCAGAACTGCCTTTTCTTGTTTTATCTGTGACAACTCATTTTCTAAGTCAACTGCAGCAACGGTGCTAGCGATGTCAGTCTTTGAAACATCTTGCCCTTTTGTCAACTCGTTTTGCAGCTCTGACAATTTGTGCATCATGTCACGTCTATCATGTTCAAAGGCATCCTCCCTCTCAGACATAGAGGACCTCAATTGCTCAACGAGGGTACTCTTCTCATCAAGTATATGAAGTGTTTCTGCCAAGCTCACTTCCTTTTCATGTAATGTGGTTTGCAAAATGTGTTTTTCTTTCTTTAAATGTTCAAGGGTACCATTTAGTTCATTAGTTCTAATGCACAACTCCTCCTTGTCCTGTTGCAGCGCTGCAATAATTAGGCTATTTTCTGAATTCTGTGTTTCAAAGGCAGATGTTTTACTTTCTAATGATTCCCGCTCAACTGTAATTTCTGCAATAGATTGAATCATTTCAGTTAGTTCTAGTTTGAGACCTTCTCGCTCCTTCTTTAGTTCATCGATCTCTCCTTCTTTCTCAGTCATCGTCTTTTCAAGAATAATATTTTTGTCTTGGTAATCTTTTAAAGCGGCCCCGGTTTGTGACGTCATTTCTTCCAACTTCTCCTGTAAAACGGACACTGCAGTTACATTATTCACGCTCTCCTCTTTTTGCTCTTCCATCTTTTTCAAAAGATCCTTCCTGACAAGAAGAGCAGCTTGAAGCTTCTTTTTCAGTGCTTCTTTTTCCTTAGACAATTTGGCGAGGTCACCTTTCAAATTACTATTTTCCTGACTCAGTTTGTAATTCTCTAAAGTCTTGGTTTCAATTTCACTTTGACAGAGTGAAATACGCTGTTCTAACTGCTGGGAAATATCCTCAAGCCTTATCACTGAGGTTCTGTTTATATTCTCTGTACTTTCTAATTGTGCAATTAGATTATTCTTTTCTTCAGTGAGTTTTGTTCTTTCGCTCGAGACGGATTCCATGAGTTGGGCAATGGATGAATCTTTGTCTCTTAACTGCTGGCTGAGTCCATTGAGTAATTCCTTCTGCTGACTTATTTGAATGCTCATACAACTCATTTGATCATTTTGTGATTGCACCGTGTTATGTAGAGATGATTGTTCAACAGCTGCCTCTTTCAGTTTCTCTGATTCAGTCTGGAGCTGTGCGTGCAAATGCTCAACCTGTTCTTGTAAGAGAGTGATCTGCTGACACTTGTCACGATGACTTGTCTGTTCTTCATTAAGACTGTACTGTGACTCTTGCAACTGCAAAACCCCCTTTAACAATTCATCTTTCAAAGAGTTCAATTCGGCCAGATGCCTTTCCTGTAACTGTTTTAGCATGGTTTGTTTTTCTTCATCTACGGCAATTAATCTCTGAGACATGGTTTGTGACATAACCAACAAATCCTCATCAGTGTGCTTTTTGTCTGCATTAAGTCTCTGTAACTCATTTTCCATTGTTTGTAGAGCCTGTCGCAAATTAATGTTCTCACTATCTTTTTCCTGGACAGAAGCCAGTATTTTTTCAAGTTGGACCCTCGATGATGATGCCTCCACCTCTTTTGCCTTAAGCTGACCAGAACCCTGCCTGATTGCTGAGGCTGCCTCTTCTAACTTCTCCTGCAAACTATCCAAGTCTTGTTTCAGTGCACTAACCTTACAATCTTTGGACTTCATTTCATTCTCAACACTTTTCAACCGTTCTGCAAGGAGATTCTTATCTTGTGTTTCTCTATCGAGAACTAAAAGCCACTCTTTCTCAGAGTCCTGTAGAATGTGCTCTATTTTCTGAATGTTTGCTTTCAATCCGGTGATTTCTTCACCTTTGACACTAACCTCAGCTTGAAGTCTCTCCTTCTCGGCCATCATTTTCTCCATGATTTCATTGACGTTGCTGGTCTGCTGCAGCGCCTGAAGCTGCAGACGCTCCTCGGATGCCTGGATGTGATGCTTGTGTCTTCTCTCCAGCTCATCCTTCTCTGCGACAAGCTTTTCCATTTCCTGTTGCAGGCGTGCTTTCTCACCGTTGGCTGTGTGCATGTGAATTTGGTGTTCTTGCTTCAAGAAACTAACCTCCTCATTTAGTCTCTTATTTTGATCCTCCAGTTTCTGCAGTTCTGAAACTAAATTTGCTGTGCTTTTCGCTTGGGCTGTGTACTGGTTGTTAATTGCATGAAGCGCCATCTCTCTCTGCTCGAGGTTTTCTGTCAGTGCGTTTATCTGTGCTGCCACTTGAAGATGTTGTGACTTCAGTCGTTCTATTTCCACGGTCATTGACGACACACTTGTATGATGACTAGCAAGGGCTTCTTCCTTTTGCTTGGAAAAACTTAAATTGAGCTCTTTTTCTAAGTCTAACTCTTTTCTAAGAGTCTCTATAGCACCCTCTGCTGTATGGAGTACAACACTTTTGTCGTCGAGGGCTTTACGGAGATGGGACACTTCATCAGTCTTCTGTGAAAGCTGTTCCTTAACCTCCTGCATCTCCTCCAAGTGACTTGCATATTTTTCTTTAAGGCTGTCAAAGGCAATTTGCTTCTCTTGGAGGTTGCCCTTTAGCTTATCGAGAGACTCTTGCCGATGAGCCAGCTGCTCTTTCACACTCTCACACTCTGCTACTTTGGCTTGCAGCTTGGAATTGAGATGTTCATTGACCGCCGACGTATTTTGAGATAGAATAATAAGCTGCTCTTTTTCCTTCAGTGTCTCTTTCAACATGTTAGACTCTGATGTCAGACTGTCAACTTGACCTCTGAGTGCTGAGATGGATTTTTCTAGGTCTGAAACTTGAGATCTTAGACTTGCATTATCGTCGGCTTGTTGTCTAAGCTGAACTTCCTGCTCGCTATGCCTAAGATTACATGTATTCACTTCACTCTGTAGCCCCATAATTATCTCTGCATTTGAATCGAGCTGTTTTTCAAAATGTTTTTTCTCTGAACTAAAGTTTTCCTGGAGCTCTTTCTCAACCTGTTGCCTCAAAGCATCTTTATCTTGGATGGATTTTTCAAGAGACTCAATTTTATTCTGCAGCTGTATGATGACCTCAAACTGTTGGCTTGTCTGACCTTCAACCTCCAATGACTTGGTCTGCAACTGCTGAATGAGACTCTCCTGCTGTCTCAGGGACGTATAATTTTCTTGTACTGTCAGGCAAAGACTCTCTTTATCTGAACATGTTGCTTTGAGTTCTTGTACCAAATTAGACATCTGGTTGTCCCTGTCGCAGACTGCCGTCTTGAGACTTGCAATTTCTTCAAGGGCCTTGGATTGTTCCGTCATTGATTTCTTCAGTTCAGATGTTAAGTTGGTCATTTCAATCTCCATCTTTGCAACATTGTCATTCATCACACCAAGTTGATTGCTGAGAGATAACACAGATTCATTTCGTTTAGTCAGCTCGTCATTCTGGTTTTGAAAGTCTTGCGTTAATTTGCTCAAAGCTTGTTCTTTTTCTGCAATTTGCTGGCTCAGCTGTGAAAACTCTGCCCTGAGTGATTCTGTCTCACCCTGCGTCTTGGACAGAAGGTCTTTCTGTAGCATGACTTCCTTCTGATATGAGCTACATTCCTCTGCTTTCTGAAGAAACATTTTGTCTTTCTCCATAAGCCCTGACTTAAGGGCAGACCCCTGTTCCTGAAGAAGAGACACTGTCTCCTGCAGTTGCATCACTTGTGCCTGCTGGGTTTCCACACGGGCAACTTGTTCTGACAGAAGCTTCTCTTTCTCAGTCACAGAACTGGTGAGTCCCTTTACTTGTGCTTGCAAACTGTCAGCTTGCTCTTCCCTCTCCCTTACTACTCTAGAGAGATTAATACATTCTGTAGTTTTCTCCCTCAAATTTTCAGAGACCGCCAGTTTGCTAGTCTCAAGGACGGTGTTTAATTCCCCTATCGCTATGGTAAGCTGTTCTTTGTCTTTCAATAGGCCTTCAATAATTTTACGATTTTCCAAGTGTTGCATTTCAAAGCCAGAAACCTTCTCTTGCAATGAATTCCTTTCAGTGGTTATCTCTGAAAGTGACTCAGCCTTTTGTGCCAATTCCTCCTGTAGTCGCTGCTTATGTTCCGTTAGACTGTTCACCTTCAAGTTCAAACCAGAATTCTGTTCAAGAGCCACTTTGAGCCTCTCATCAAGGTCAGACGAAAGATGTATTTGCCGAGCAAGCTCCTTTTCTCTGATTTCATAGGCAGCACGAAGTTGGTGGTTTTGCTCGGTGAGTGCCTGGATGTGATTATGTAGGACAGCCGTGTCTGCTTGCTTCTGCTCAAAGTCTTGTCTCATTTTGGTGTTCTCTCTGACACATTCCTCTAATCTTGTATTCATCTCTGCCTTTTCAGACTCAAGCTTTACAGCACTTTCCTCCATGACAGCTCGCTGACCACTAAGCGATATCACTGACTCGTTGAGCTTATTCAGTTCATCCTTGTAGTTTTTACATTCCTGCGTCACACTTTTGAACACTGCTTCTCTCTCTTGAGTTTGGTGATGGAGTTGTGAGCATTCGTTCTGCAAGGTGCTGTACTCGTCCTCTTTCTGTTTCAGCATTAAGTCCTTCTCAAGAAGCCCAGATTTCAGGGTGCATACCTGTTCCTGAAGCAGAGACAGTGTTTCCTGAAGTTGCATTTGTTGACTTTGCTTGGACTCCACTTCTGCTCGGAGGTCAGTGACGATTCGCTCATTTTCTTCCATGCCGTGCTGGAGCTGTTCCACCTGAGAAGTCATGTTTTCAGCTTGCTCTTGTAGTCGTGCCACCTTCCCCTCCTTCTCTCTGAGCAACTGGCTAAGATGACTACATTCATTTGTTTTTTCTAGGAGAGTTTCTGAGATGGATTGTGCACTTTGTTCAAGAGTTCTGTTTAGTTCATTGGTTCTAGTGCACAACTCCTCCTTGTCTTGTTGCAGCCCTACGATAAGTTTTGTATTTTCTGAATGCTGCATTTCTAAGGCAGATATTTTACTTTGCAATGATTCCCGCTCAATCGTAATTTCTGCAATAGATTCCATCCTTTCCGTTAGTTCCAGTTGAAGTCTCTGATTTTCTTCTGTAATGCAATTTACTTGTGTCTCTAGACTATTGTTGAGTTGGAGAGTAGTTGTCACTTTTTCATTGAGTTGCTCAACATTCTGCTTTTGTGATTCAATCTCCCCAGTCAATTTCTCAAGGCTTTCTTGTAATTGCTGTTTTTCAGTCTTCATGTTTTTACAGAGGTTCTTGAGTTTTGAGACGTTTTCTGATTTATTTTTGATTTCTTTACCCAGATTAGCATTTTTTTCATCTCTGGCTTTCAATTCCTTGCTACATTTCAGCCTCTCGTCCTCATACTCTTCCTGGTTGGTCTTCAGTTTTTGTTCTAAAGACGCTATGGTTTCTTGCTTTTCTTGCATTGACTTCTTTATAAGTTCTTGACTCCCTATGTTTTCCTCCAACAATTTGGAGAGCTTCTGGACATCGTCTGTATATTTTGCTACCTCTGCAATAAGCCTGTTCTGTTCCTCCTTGAACGCCTTAAGTTCTTTCTCATGTGTCTGCTCTTTATCATGAAGCTGCTCTCGTAGGGTCTCGTTCAATCGTTGCTTGTCCTCGAGCTGCGAGCGCAGTCCTTCTGCTTCCTGTTGTAGCTTCTGGGTGGACAGTGTCAACTGCTCCTTCAGGGAGGAGATCTGTGTTTCACATTCAGAGAGATGATTGCGATGGCTGACGCTCTCTTTCTGGACCTCCTCTCGCAGAGCATGGATGGTTTTCTTATCCTCCTTTGCCCGCTTGGTCAGCTCTGCCAGTGCAGCCGCTTTTGAGTCCCGTTCCTCTTTGGCCGCAGTCGTTTCGGTCTCTGCGTCCTTGAGCTTTTCCACCAACTCTGTTATCTTCTCGTTCAGACCTTCATGGTCAGAGTTCTGAGACTCCCGCATGACCTTAGACTCCCTCTCGGCTTTACTCAAGGCACCTTCGGTTCGAATCAGGTCCTCCTCCTTGAGCTTGATGTCCTGTTTCAGAGCCGTGATCTGCTCTGTGTACTCCGCCAGGCTAGCGCAGAGCGTGGATATCTCCTTCTCCCTGTCGGACAGGACGTCCTTGAGACAGTCGATCTCCCGTTCGCAGCTCTGAAGGTCATGGATGAGCTGTGCACGCTCCTCCAGGTGGGTGCTGTTCAGTTTATCCAGCTCGTCGTTTGTGTGGTCCAGCTCCGTTTGGAGGCTTTCTACAGTGACCTCTTGCTTCTGTGTCTACAAAAGTGGAGAAGAAACATAGTCATACATTGTGTGGTGAAAAAGTGCATACTGTATAAACACGAGTATTAACCAGGTTAAGACTAACATTCAGCAAAAATAGCTGATCTACAACCTCACAAAGCGGCGTGTTGTGTGAGCTTGTAGATTATATGTCGATGAACACTTGCGTTGTCAGTCAACAAATATAGGGTTTAATTTGTTAAGTGTAAGCACAGTATTCCGCAATGAATGGAATTATTTATTCCGCAATGAATGGAATTATTAGACAATTAAGTCTGAGTAGTAACGTACCTTCTCTCTCAGCACTACAAGCTTCTGTGTGAGGTCTGCCACGTCTGTCTTCAGTTCAGAACACTGTTTCTCAAAAGCACTGCACTTCTTTGAAACTTCCAAAAGCTAAAAGAAAAAGAATACAATCAGCAATATATTTGCTGTGTCATTCATTCAAATGTTTTAATACTGTAGATAAACTACTCACATTGTGTTCAGTTTGTAGCAGCTTGTCCGACACTTCTTTGTGCTGACTCTCCTTGTCCGTAATAGAGTCCCGGAGGCTGTTGATCAGCTCCAGTTTCTCGGACGTCTTGGCTAATGTATTCTCCTTCTCAATGAGCGAGCTCTCCAGGCACTCTTGTGTGTCAGTCAGTCTGGAAATCAAGAGGAACAGCAGGATAGGTTTACAACTTGGACCTTTTTTGTATTGTGTTTTAGGCCACTGTTTAGACCCTGTTTATAGCGGTATCTAGAGAAAACCGCAAAATAAAATATCAGATGCCATCAGTGCCATCCTTTTACACGACAACAGCATTTTCAGGGGTTGAAAACCGCCTTGCGTCTCCAGGAAATACAGGCCAGGAAACGGCAAAACACGTGACGTCATGGTTCTACGAATGTATGGCTGGTTTATCTGGCAGCGGGTCACACCGCCACCGGGCATCAACACTACAGCGTTTTCAATCACTGTAGAATAAAAGTGTAAACTTGGGCTTTGATATTAGTTATTGAAGATTTTCCTCACCCATCGCTGCCAGGTTTTTGGGTCAATAGCCTATGTCCCTCAATCTTACAATTATATTGTTTTATATTTTCTATTATTTTCATTATGCAAAAACTATCCAGCAAGCCTAATTAAAAGTCCATGACAAGTATTTTGTGGACAGCAAGTTTAAACTGACACATTTGTATTTGCCGGTGGACAGTCTGATTTTCACATAAAAAAAAACACTTTACACTATAACACTAAGTACGGTACCTATAAAATATAGTTGCCTCAAAGCATTGTCCCCTGCACACACAACTATCTAGACACCTATACCATGTATATGAAGGCGTGATCATCATGCTTGTGTGGAGGGTGAGGGGAGAGCCAGGGAAATGAGTGGTACTTAGAAATGTTTTATGTTAGTCAACCTGTATTTAGCAGCCAAATAAGGCATGACACACAATGTGTTCATTTTCACAATGTTTGACTCTTTCCTATTATTGTACAATTTAACCTGTTTTGATAGTATAGTTTGACGATTACGTTTGATGCAGTATTGGTCTCATCCTGTGGGTCCTGGCCCACGGGATGAGAACCATTGTGTTAGCCGGTGCTGGTTTGGTGACCCCAAACGACTCCCAGAGCGTCCAGTGTGAAAGATGAGCTCACCCTTGGAGCTGTTGGTTCAGACTGGTCACCAGCAGCATGTGCTTCTCTGCATCTCTGCTCTGTTGAGCTCGTACGCTGGCCAGCTGGCTCTGCAGCCTCTCAGACTCGCTCTGCAGTCACAGTGACAGGCGAAGAATGAAATACAGGAAGATAAAACACTGTCAAACTAATCATAGTCACGCTCACTGCACACAGATAAGAGGTGAATGTAAGCCTAAAAAAACCTGTACATTTTCTCTATAGGCCTGACACTGACAGTCCAGCCAATGTGTTCATTGCACCCAGTGAATGAGTGAGTGACAAAAGACATCACTGCCATAACCATGTAACTTGAAAAAGCCCGGAGGGGCGAAACGTTGTTGATATTAGGTTGAAATAAAGACGGGGAGCAGAATTATAACGTGTGCGGAGATTCCACTTTTTCTTCAGTTGACAAAATACATTCCCCTGCTTACCAAAGGAGTCCTTGTAGGGTCCATGTGTTTATTAACCACATGAACCCTAGCGTCCTTGATCTGGTCATGTCATAATAGGCATAACATTCCATGTGCAAAAAATAGGCCAACATTCGGCAGAAAAGGCACATCTACGAGGTCACGACACATCGCAGCGTGATGTGTTGTTGTGTGAGTTTGCAGATCGGCAATGTTCTGCAAAGACATTTAGAGTAGAAAGAGAAAAGGAGGGGACCAACAACTATAGTATACCGTAGACACCAATGAAGTAAATAGGGTTAAAGTGATTAAGACGAAATTAATGTGCACACCAAACCATTAGCATTTAGGACACCGCCAGAGGTGTTCTCTGTAGCGCACACACACACGCACACACACTAACACACCTGAGGGAGCCAATATGGCCGCAAATCTTCATCTACATCAAACGTCACCTGTGTTAGAAGGGTTCGGTATGAAAGCCTGTTCCTCATGCAAGTCACTGACATGCAGTAACTGTCCAAATGCAGGTTTACTGACATAACTGAGCAAATGCAAGTCATAGAAACACATACGGGAGAAGTGAAAGGGATGCAAGAGAATGATAGAACACGTAAGATGATTCTTTAAACAAACAAAAAAATAAAAATGCTGCCGGCTGTAATCCAGGGTTTCCAAACACAGAGCTCAACAGTGACCGCTCACCTTTTGAATGACTGAAGGGAAATTTCCCTTTCAATTAGTCCATAGATAGGCCTGTTAGGCCCAAATTATTACATAATCATACACATAATTATCATCATCATTGAGATAATCGCAGCAGTTATTTTGTCATAATCATCATAATCGGCTGAAGGGGGAACCGGAAAGTGAGCTTCAATTCCAGCGCAGGGGGTTTGCCCCTTTGACTGAAATCAGCCGTGGAGACTGAGACCTTTCAATCCATGTGGGAGCGAGTGAAGACAGTGAAAAGGCAGCGAGTGTGAGGCGGTCGAACAGACAGAAAATAACATACAGACAGTCACAAACGGATGTTTGTGTACCTGCAGCGTCTCGATGCGGTGCTGCAGCTGCACGCGGTCCTCCAGGTCCTGACAGCGATCCTCCAGGCTGACAATCTGCTCCTGCAGCTGGTTCCTCTCCAGCTCCAGCTCCTCCACCACCGAGCGCAGGCCGGCTGACACCACAGGGAGGAGAGGAGGAGGAGGAGGGATGAGGAGAGAGGAGGAGGAGAGCATGAACATCAAGGGATCAGTCATTCAGTGCTATAAACGACGCCACTGTTTAAAGTGTAAGGTGAATCGTTTGGAAGCATTCATTTGAAGGTACAGTCAGATGCATTATAATGCAGTGAGTGGTTCTCAAACCTTTTCAATACCAAGGACCTCCACATTAATATAATATGGATGTGGCCATGAATATTTTGTGCCAGGGACCCCCATAGAAGATTTGTTTTTATTTTTTGAAAACAGCACATCTACGTACTGTGTAAGCTCACAAGTTACGCATGTGACACATTGTGAGCTTGTAGATCTGTTATTGTCAACTAGCTGATATATATATATATATAGGGGATGGGTTACACTGATTTTGATGCTATATTTATTAACTAACTTAGCTGGGGACCCTCCGGAACCCTTTCCGGAGGGAACCCCTGGTGGTCCACCCCTGGTGGTCCCCGGATCACACTTTGAGAACCACTGCACTAATGAAGCAGAATGAAGCCCCAGTCCAAAGCCAGAGATCAAAAGGTCAAACGACCACCTGACACACTCAAAGCATCAGACGCTCGTATCATCAAAACACACATGTTGTTTACAACGTCTATTAATTCAATGTAAGAAGCATCTTTCAGTGTTTGGTTCCATTTTGGATGCATGGTACAGACCATCCAAAATGTATTGTAGCAATGCAGAAAGCCAACATCTTTTCGGTTGTCCTAGTCGAGGTAAACGGGCAGACTTGTGAGACGCACGACAATGATGCTTTCAATGTGTCAGGGCCAAAGGTCATGAAGAAACCCCGCAAAAAGAGCAGAAATGTCATTTACTTTTGTTTTGTTTTATATACTATAGCCGATGCTTGTCTTCTGGGCTTGGCAGCGTCAGAATTATTAACTTTGCACCTTGAATTTACATTTAATATATTATTGCTCCAGCACAATATGTTACCAGGTTTCACTTTCAAGCTGCAATATGTAACTTATTTCTCCCATTTGAGTTGTTATGCCAAATCCTGTTTCCCCGTGCATTTTATAGTCACAATTTATGGGACTCTTGGGTGTCGAATCCGGGGTTTGAATGCCGAGCAGGGAATAAAAGTGACAGATCACAGCTTTAGCAAATGAACATTACACATTATAATATGTAGCAATAAGCTGATAAAATGACATCTAATGCACAACTAGATCAACAAGGATGGTCTATAAGCTCTTCTAGTGGCTAAAGGCGCTGATGATAACCACAGTATGTATCGAGGGTAAAGCCATTAAGACCGGAGGTCAATTCTACACATTTCTTCTAAATCTTAACAGTTTTCTGAAGGTCTAGGACCTCCAAAATTATTTGCCCATGGCACACCCATGTACATGAGCTTGTAGATCTGCTATTCCTGGTTCCGAATAGCCAAATTATGAAATAATAGTTGAAGTGAACTTTGAGAACCAATGTGCTATATATACACAGTATCCTATTTAGACATGAGGATGATTCTATACAAAAACGGCTTCTAAATCCTGACCTGAGTTTTCAGAAATAAACGTCAAATATGTATTCAAACAATTACAAATATAATAATAAATAGATATTGTACATACTGTACATAGCAACAACAACCAAAGAAATTACAATCTTGAAAGATAAAATCCCCAAAACGGATTCCCGTCCTTAACCCATTTTCGTCTTAAAAAAAAAAAAAAAAACGACTGTGAGCGGAGACGTCTGTGGACGTCTTAACACGATTACATTGATATCAAACCGATCGAGTAAAATCCAGGCTATTTTCCCCTTCGTCTGTCCTAAACTGCTTCCCGTAGCCAACATGATGACGTTGCGCAACACCAGCTCTGTTTGCTTCCTGTTTACGTCGCTGAAGAAAATGCTCCTATCTCCTCTCCCTGGGCACTGTCCGCACTGAATGCTCGCATCGGCGGGGAAGCGCTTCGCATCGCAATACGTTACATGGCGTGGACTATTATGGTTTCTGGGGACGGTTTTGGTATTTGTGAAGTGAAAACGGACGCAATCTATTTCAGTTTTTTCCCCCCGGTCGGCCGGATAAAGCGGGAATAAAAGTAAGTTTATACCTATCCCGGCACAAGCTATATTAATGGGTTGAACAGCTAAAATCTAAAATGCCACAGATGCTTTCCCAGTTTTAATGGGGTCAGAATGGTCCCAGCGCAATGGCAAGCCCACCTCCAGCACTGATCTCCCCCGCCCCCCCAACCAACCAACATTTTATTTACCACAACCTACAGTACAAACGCAAAGGAAAAGATGGAGAAAATGGGAGGAAATAAAAGGAGTAGGTTCATGCAAACAATGGCAAAAACAAAAAACTTACCACACAGATGAGGTAGACCTCTCCACCTACATTTATGTGAGCTAACAAGACTTATTAATGAATTGTCTTACTAGCTGACAGATATAATAACGGTCAGTTCAACCAGCATGCACGCCATGTGTCCAAACATATAATAATGTTTCCAATGAAAACCAATAATAATATTAAATCGTGTATGACTCGGTCTGAGCGCAGATCATTGTTTTTAAACCAGAGTTGTTCTCCAATCTCTACTATAGTCGCTGTCAGGTGGAAACCGTGTATGTACATTTGTTTACCTGGCATCCTATAGTTTGTAGAGGCTCAATGTACAACACATTATTTATTTTGATAGTATATAATATAAGGCTGTAGCTAGGCTCCCTTGGTTTACCTGTGATCCTAGCTTACTGAGGCGCAACTGTCTCTCTGCATTTAATGTATGTTTAATACTTGTCATTGGTTCAATATTCATAAATCCCACAGACACACTTTGTTTTTGAAAAATAGCTAAACATAACACATCTACAAACTGACAATGAGTCACATTGTGGCGCGTCGTGAGCTTGTAGATCTGCTACTTCTGCTACTATTGTGTGACACTGTTGTAGGACAAAGTAGGTCATTTACAAAAATAAATACAAATAACAAAAAAAAAAGACTTATGGAGATACAAGGTTTCTACACAACAGCGACGATACCCAGCATGTGAGGTCAAACTGAACCAATACATTTAACGCCCAGTTGGAAACCGAGATGATACACGACAGGGTTTTATTTGGAACCTGCCTTTTTTCCAGTGGGTTAGATACAAAACCAAAAAAACACCAAAACAGCCAAAATAAAACCCACATTTAAACACAACCAGCGGCGAGGGTGTTACCCTGACAAATTACAAAGAAAAGGTCCAAACCAATGACAACTGAAGACCCAACATGGTATGTTAATAATAATAATAATAATGACGACAGGGTGGTGCATGCTAGTGTAAACTGTCCAGCGGGTGTCACACCTGTGTTGTCAGGGGTGGTAGAAGAAGTGTACTCGGGCCACCAACCTCCCATGTTCTCCCCCTCCTCCTCCATCGGGGTGGTGCTCTCTGAGCTGCTGCGGGGGTCCTGGAACCCCCCGGGCTGGCTGTCAAACTCAAAGTCCTCCTGCAACACACACACACACAGACACAGACACAGACACACACACACACACACGCACACACACACACAAACACTTGAATACCAGAACACTCGCCCCGGGGACAAATCCGGCGACCTAGAAAACAGTCGCCACCAGGAACTCCTAAACGTAACCTCAGTAAAACTATGACTAAACTTAACCTTATTCCTAAATGTCATCTCAGTAAAATTGTAAGCTCAGTAAAACTATGCCGAAACCCAACCTTTTTCCTAAATGTAACCTCAGTAAAACCTGATTGATTGATTGATTGATTTATTAGACAATAAAAATTTAAAACAGTACAATGTACAGTCATAACATGCATTGATCCAACAGGAAAACACTGAATAAAGACCTTGCGGTCTTATTTACAGACGGGCCCTTTGTGTTCAATAAGATATTAGCAGCGCAAAAAAAAGACAATTGAGATCACTCAAATTAACGACATTAAGATAACATGTACAGGTTGGAATAATAAAAAAACAAAAACAAAAACAAAACAGTGATGAGAAAGGATAAAATGATGAAACGGATAAAAAGAAAACAGAAAAAGGAAATATGCGTATCCTACGGAGGCCAGCTTCCGTATCCTACGGAGACCTACATTTATTCTAAACATAACCTAACCTTATTGCTAATCTCAACCATAGTAAAACTATGCCTGACCCTAAACTAATTTCTAACCTTATCCTCAGTAACACACATGGGGGGGTAGTGGTGCGAAGAAAATGAGGGTAAGTGTGTTTTGAGACGTGTGTTCACACTTCAATCACAAACAGAAAGGGTTTCCTGCAAATAATCATATTTGATTTGGGGACCACCCCCACAATAATCATCATTAATCAAGTGTGAGTACTTCCACCACACTGTGTGTCCACCAACCTGCAGGCTGCGTTGGGCTCCAGGAGCCGGGTGTTTCCTGGGCCTCTGTTGGCCTGCCATCGGCCCCCTAGCCTGGGCCAACTCCTCCTCCAACTCCTGCTGCCGAGTGGCCAGCGCTGGATCGGAGCAGCCAGGAAAGAACCAGTCATCCTCAATCAGTTTTGTGCCACAGGGGAAAGGGAGGGGAGAGGGAGGGTCGGTTTTCTCAGGGTGACGGAATGCGTTTTATGGGCCCAAGTGTAGAGTGGGGTTGAGGGCCAGACGGGGGGGGTTTGGAAAAGGCAGAATAGATAGAATGGGTAAAGCCCTCTAGACTCTACACACCGTTTGTGCGGTGGCGTCACATGGCAAAAACACCCGATCTACGAGCTAACACCGCACCTGGTAGCTTAGAGACGGTGGTGGAAACATGTACATTTACTCAAGTACTGCACTTAAGTACAATGTTGAAACATTTATTTTACTACATCTAAGTGGCAATGATTGTACTGTCAGCTATATTCAAAAATATATTATATGGGGCATTCTGCAAAATGAGCAGTTTTACATTTGGATGCCAATACTTTTGTACTTTTAAGTACATTTTAAATACAGGGCATACTCGAGTGTATATAACTTTATTGATACTTTATCTGAAGTAAAAATGCAATTACCACCACTGCTTGTAGATTGGGTCTTTTTTTTTGGCAGGCGACGCCATCGTGTAACAGTGCATGAAACAGGTTTACAACTAGAGAAGGGATAGGCGATGAGGGAGGTTGTGGGTAAGGTAACACGCGAGAAAGAACCACACTCTCTCCACTCACTACAAGAAAGAGACCCTGTTGCACACACAAGGTTCAGTCAGCAGAATGTTTTTCCATCCAAAAACAGAGAGAAGATGGATAGGATCAGGAGGAGGAAAGTAGAGGGAGAGAGAGACACTCCAGACGCTCAAGAAAAAAGTGTGTGTGTGCGTGTGCATGCTACTGTTCCGTTTACACATGAGGGTTTGTTAAACGCTGTACATGACAGATAATTTCCCGAAGCAGCACTGTGGTCAGAGGGAGCCATGCATTTCTGTGTTCAAACACGTGGGAGAAGAGTGGCTGACAGACAGAGTCACATCTAAACCAAGCAGGTCCGTAGTTTCTTTACATGGGAAATAAAGAGGGTTTCACACTTGATTCAGTCTGAAATGTGAGTTCCTGGTGTGATTTAATATATGTTTTAATTTTAATTTAGAAGCGTGGGGGTGCAAGCCAGGCAATGCCAACTAATCAAGACAAAAAGGATTTTGCACAAAACACGTTCCCATCCGTTTTGTGATGCGAGGTGGAATGGGGGTGGGGAGTGGGGACCTCAAAGCAAAGGGTGAGGGAGGGTGAGGAAGAAGGGGCCTCAATGTAGTGGTCAATGTAGTTGCCATTCATATAAGAGCACATCACTTGGAATATTAATATTTGGTTATGAATGTTCTTTTAACAATGTGGGTAACATTTAGATCATGCAAGCAAGCTGAAAACCAGGAGGTATATTAGCTATGATCATGGAAGCAGACAACAACAATATCCTAGAAGTTTTCAAACACCAGTTAACACCACCATAATAACTACATTGACCACGACAATGAGAACAAGCTGTTGTGAGGGAATAAGAATGGAGAGATTTGCATTCATCAGGCCAAAACAGATTCTCCCACCAATCATGTGTGTATCTGGCCAGGCCTGTCGCAATTATTACATAATTGTCTAATCGCAATTATTGTTTTGTTATAAGGTTGAAAAAACTGTTTATACATTAAAAAAAAGCTGAAATAGCTGATCTACAGGCTGACAATGCATCACTTGGTGACGTGTTGAAAGCTTGTAGATCGGCTAGTTACACAATTTCTTACCTTTTAATTTAATAATTAATCTTTAACTGTAATTGTGACAGGCCTATATCTGTCTGATTTCTTCTGCCTGTGAATGCAGCTCATGGAGAAGAGAGAGCAACGCAGCAGAATCAATTTCTGTACACTCTGCAATAATGTATTTATTACATTAAAAAAGGTTGGCGTGTCAGCCTTCATCAGGACTTCAGAATTGCAAATATGTGATTTGAAAATTAATGCATTTGCATAGACAGCATCTGCATTGTATCAGAGAGTCAAAGTAAAGATGAAGCCAGCCAAACCTATACACATATTCATGCAGTGTGGTTTCTTGGTATGTTAAAGCACAATTCCACTTTGGTGGAGGTTTGGGTTCTGTAGTTAATGAGGGAGGCCCACATTTACAATGAGTGTCTATCAATGCAAAGGTTAACTACACAACACAAACCAAAGATGTATGTGAATTATTGTCGGCATGTTTTGCAGAATGTATCATGAGGTATAATTGCTTTGAATAAATACTAGAATCCATTTAAAATCAGACATGGTTTGGAAGGTTTTTGTGGCCATTTTTTCCCCCAGGGTTAGTGGAAACCAAACAAACCAGCACCGCCACAGAAACATGACAATGGAATATAATAATACATCCGATTTTGTATTCCAAAACACAGACCCTAGATTGGCCTTTACATGATAAAACAAAGACAAAAATATGATGGAAGGTAGGAAAACAAGAGAAGGAGGTACGGAAAAGAAGGAGAATAGAAAGGGAAAGGCCAGGACAGGAACGCAAAGGACTAGCTAACTAACAGCGCAGACTGCCTCTGTACTGCCTGCAGTTCCCTCAGCCAAGACCTTCAGGAGGAAACTGCAGACAGTACAGCAAAGCAACCGCTGCACTGGGAGTGGGGGGTTGTGGGAGGTGCCTGCATGCACAAAACTGATGGGAAACCGTTCTAATTGGCTGCCCCCATCCCTGGAGCAGGGGGTGGAGAGGGAGGGGGGACGGGGGTCCAGGAGATGGGAGGCAGCTCGGGGGCCAACCAAACTCTCATCATCATAGCCGATGATGCCAGGATATGATGGATGGATGGATGGACACGGATGGGGCATAAAGAAAATAAAAGAGTTATGCTCAGTTAAGACAAAGCATATAAAAAACTGTTAACTAAATATAATGTAATATTCTCTCCACATGTAAAGACGGCGTGAGGTGGATTTATGAAATAAAATGGATTTGTGAAATGGAACTGAAATTCTGTTTGTGACACGAGGATCTCTCATTGGCACTAGTGATGATTTCTCAGCTAGTGAATGATAATATTACCTAGAGCCACAGCATGCTTCAAATCATCATACAACAGAAAAAGAACAACAAAGCCGTTGTGTGTGTGTGTGTGTGTGCTGCTCACTGGGTTGACATGGCCTCTCTCTGATAATGCAAAGTCTACTGGGAGTGCAGGAGATTTGAGAGTTGCGTCAACTGGACTATGGGACTGCAAACAGTCATACACACTGAATAATAGAACTCCTTAGATTAGACTTTAACCTGGAATGTCCATGTGACTGTTAATCTTGAGCAGAGTTCAGATCAAAGCTGCATAAGGAGATTCAATCGTTTTACAAGGCAGGGGCGTGAACTCAGGAAATACAGTATATACTGAGTAGAAAGTTAACTGTATTAGGATCATACACGCGCGTGTGTCTGTGTGTGAGCGTGCAGTGTGTGCGCGTGTTATAACCTCTCAAAAACAATGGCATGATTATAAATGAAGCTGCTGTTATCTTGACACTTGTTGCTTTGATGTGGTTTGTCTCAAACCTTCTGAATAGATCGGTGTTGTCATGAGTCTGATTCTTTTCATTCTTTTGCAGCCAGTTGCCGTTTTCATCTGGCATAGTTGCAAATCTTTGATCTGAACTGGCTTTTACTCTTTGACCACTAGGGGGTGGTAGAAGCGTGGCTAATAGCTCATTTGATCTGCATTAAGGACTCTGCATCCTCCTGGATGGAATGTGTTTAGCCAGTGAAGCCAGAGAGTTCTCTGTCAGTCTGTAGATGGTACAGTATGTTCGGTTTACTCTATTGTCTTACCCTCTCTCTCCTCCTCCATGTGGTTGAGTCTCAGAGACATGGCCGCCTTCTCCCCTTGTGCACGGTCTCGCGCGCTCACCGCCTCAGACATCATCTCTTGCCACTCCAGCACCTGGCTCTGGGTGTCGTCAGCGCTGCCCGACTCGCTGGCCTGATGATGTCAGAGAGGCAGACATGAGCGTGTGACATGACCGTGGCACACCACTCTAGAAATCACTTCTATGTGATGTTTGGTGCTGCTGACCTGAGAGGCAGCTCTCTTGGTGACCTGCTCCAGCTCCGCCTGCATCGTCCTCTGTTGCTCCTCATAAACCACCAACTTGGCCTCCAGGAGATCTAGAGACAAAAATACATCAACATAACACAATGTAGATATCTGCCGATATCGACTTTTCCCGATCCAATATGTAGATCACTTATGCCATATCACACAATATCCAAAATCACAGACTATTGTTTGTGATTGTCCAGTCTAATATCATGATATGGATATAATATGGATACTAGGGATGTCCCGATCACGTTTTTTGCTCCAGATCCGATTCCGATCATTTGAAAATTACGTGATCTGCCACGATTTCCGATAAATCGGAAAAAACGTTCTAACAACACATAACGTCATCACATTGCATCATGGTACCGTTCTTGGCCTTCAGCTCGTCGTACTGCTCCAGTTTCCACATGCTCTCCTCTCTCTCCTCCTCCAGCTCTGTGACTCGGCTCCTCAAGGCGGTCACGTCTGGGGCCGCACCTCCACCCTAAAAGGAGGTTCAGGGTACACAGCTCATTCAAATGGCTCGTCAGGCAGTCGATTTACGCCCAATTTATAATCCTTAGTATGGCTCTGTTGCTCGCCAAAAATAACAGATCTAGAATGGGATGTAATGTATCGTTATAGCTTGAAGAACTGTTGTTGTAGGCAAGTGACACCCTTTATAATATATATTTATTGATATACTGTACATTAAAACAGTTTATATGGTACAAGTAAGACATGTGTGAAGCGAACGCAGTGTATTTGAAGTCTGTCAAAATTATTTTGTATATTTAGTTTGGCGTAACTGCGCCCTCTGGTGGCGTGACACACACATTTCTGCCTGGCTGACATAGTAAGTGCTCACTGTGTTCGCAATTAACATACTCAACCATAGAAATTGTACAGGTATAGGGATTGTATAAGTTATATTGTATTAACATACTCAACCATACAGGTTGTATAAAACTAATTTTTTATTAATTTAAGGCAGCGTCCTACACAATGAACTCAATATAAAGTTAGATCACAGTTTGTTTTTCCTGAGTGGTCTAAAATACTGTATCCCAAATCAGAAGACTGTCATCTAACCTGGCTCTTCCTCAGCTCTTCCTCCAGCTGTCTTATTCGAGTCTTGGACCACGCTTTGGTTTTCAGGAACTTGGCCTCTGACTTGCTGGCCTCGTCTGTTTTTTGTTTCGCTTGGGCTGGAAACAAACAGGGAAAAGGGGATTTACATGAATATGGACAGATGAGAAAATCTGATGAAATCACTTAATTTTTGTATTGTGCGAATAAATAAATGAATGAATGAATTCTGAGGAGGACCAATTATATGAAGATACAGTAGAAACCGGGTGAAGTGCTGCTCCCTTCATTACCAACTGAACCGGTGCTTCTCAAAGTGTGGTCCAGCTAAATTATGTAAAGGTTATGGGTCTGTATCTGTAACTCTGAAAGTGTAACAAATAGGGTTCATTTGGGTTCACGGTTATGGGTCCATTTGGTTCCATTCGTTACACTCTCAGAGTTACAGTATGACGTTCTGTGGTCATGCAGGGGTTCTAAAAGTGGTTTCCTCAGCAAACCTGTCGATATGTAAAAATCTGTTTAACAGCTATTTTCATAAATAGCTGTTAGGAAATATGCTGAAAGATATTTTTGACTATTTTCAGATGCTGGTCCGTGGCCAAATACGCATTCCTTGACATGAAAACATTTTGAGAACCACTGAACTAAACAGCCGGGGGGAAAGACATGCGTATCCCCACTTTTACCTTCCAGCTCAGCAAGCCTCTGGGCGGAGGCTGAGTCCGTGGCCGCGTCTCCTGTTGCTGGCTGGTGGGCGGTGGTGGTGGTGGTCCTGGAGGTGGAGGTCCTACTCCTCATCTCCTCCAGCTGGCCCAGGAGGTCCTGCTGGGTTTGGTCCATCTGGGCCTGGTGCTGCTCCGCCAGGCGGCTCACCTCCGCCTGCTGCTTTGACATCAGGTCGCGGAGCTGCGCCCGCATCACATGCTTCTCCGCCTCCATCTTGGACTCCAGGCTCTCCCGCTCCACCTGCAGCCGCCGCACGCGCTCAGATAGCTCCTGGAAAAAGAAGAATGTTGAAATATAGAGGGTAAATATTATATCATCTCACATGCTCAGATAGCTCCTGGAAAAAGAAGAGGAGAATGTTCAAATATAGAGGAAAAGTAGGCACTGCAAACAGACTGACTGAATTGATTCTTTGTGAATGATAACTGATTTGAATAAGATAAATTCTAAATAGTGAATATAGCCGATCTACAAGCTCACAGCGCGTTGCAATGTGATGCGTTATGAGCTTGCTATTTTCAGTATACTTGCATGACACCAGTGTACAATGGACTATTAAATAGGGCTTAAATAGCGGTTGATTAGCCAAACCAATTTAGTGGATTAGAAAGGTCTGTCGTGCGGAATTAAATGATATCAATAAGGACATCATAATGTCTCTGATGGTGAGAAAAGAAGGGCTGCAAAAACCTGTAAATGATGCGACTGTGCGCATCATTTACAGTGGCGTCCCAGAATAAAGATGGAATAGCTACTATTGGGAAGGACAGGTGGTCAGGTCAGGTGTATTGTCTAACCTTGATCTGTTGGTCTCTGCCGTCCACCTCGCCCTGCAGAACGTCAACCACCTGGTTTTTACCCTGCAGCACCTCCTCCTTCTCATGGAGCTTCTGCTTCAGAGCCTTCAGCAGCTGTGGGGAGAGAGGGCAACAAAGTACATTCAAAGTATGTTCATTGCACATTCCCTGCAGTTGAGAGGAGATCTCCGTCAAGTCCAATCCAACACTTTATCGCTGATGACGGAGATCTTTGTCAAGTGGTCTTCTCAGTGGTTTATGATACTGTAGATTGTGCCCTTTCGACCAACATAATGAATGGTTGTTAAGCCACGGACAAAATAGGAAATGAACCGGAAGTGAGCATTTTGCCTGCCATTCACCTTCACGTTATCAGATTTGGAAAAATTTACAGATTCTTTTCACAGATTGCATTTTTGGTTAAAAAATGTATTTTCCGGGTGAAACACAACCGGTTCATGTCTCGCGTCTCTGTGGGCCTTCAAAATAATGGTTTTCACTGAAAAACACTGGCAGTGGCTAAGAATCAATTCATGAATATCTGGCAGTTATCCACACTGTTGTTGCCTAGTGCAGTCAGTGGTCAAACTAACTTTCATGTCAAGCTCCCCTAAACGAATGTGTATTTGGCCACAGACCCCCATCTGTACCTGTTCCAGGTCAGCACTGGCGTCAGACTTGGCAGCCAGCCTGAACAGCTCCTGTTCATGCTGCTGGTTGAGCTCCGTCAGCTGGTTGTCTTTCTCCAGGATGATGTCCTTGAAGGTCTGGATCTAACAAGATTTGTTTGAAAGATTACGTTTCATGGCCATCTATTCTTCTACTAAAGACAAACATACAAACAGAGCAAACAGATTACCCTGCATGGATTGCTGCAGGCAGGGTAATTAGAAATGAAATGCTACTTGTAGATGAAACAGACATAGAATGTCTTCATTTGGAAGTGTCCAGAGCTAATCTCACAAACCGCTGGCCCAGACCACGTGTTGTGTATTTCTTTGGAAATATTTCACTTTAATTGTATAATTGAACTCAGTGGGGCTGTGATTGGGCTGAAACTTTGGCAAAATTTGGAGTCATATGTCATAGATATGTCATAGTCAGTATTTCCCCAAACACAGGTCACTAATAAAGACAGCTTGAGGTGATAAGGACTGCTAACAAACACCTCATGGATATTGCATTGTAGGCTACCTTTGTTATTTAACATAATGTTTATCTGATATTTGTCAGTTTACTAGTGTTGCACGATTAATTGAAAAATCTATCTAGATTTTCTCAATTTGAACAAGAATCATCCAGCACTAGCTGTCCAATTCATTTTAGTTTTTATGTTTTTGCTACGAGAGACTTTAAGAGAGGTTTATGTCATGCACTTTGATGTTGTCCGTTTAAAGCCACTGTAGTTAGCTCAAGGTGCCACATTTTGAATGTAGTAATGCTCAGCAACTACAGACTAAAGACAATACATATTTTCATGGAAAATGTTGGGTGTGTAAAGTGTAGCGTGCATGGTGTATTGGAAGGTGTAAAGTGTAGCGTGCATGGTGTATTGGAATGTGTAAAGTGTAGCGTGCATGGTGTATTGTAATGTGTAAAGTGTAGCGTGCATGGTGTATTGTAATGTGTAAAGTGTAGCGTGCATGGTGTATTGGGTGTGAATGTGTAGCGTGCATGGTGTATTGTAATGTGTAAAGTGTAGCGTGCATGGTGTATTGGGTGTGAATGTGTAGCGTGCATGGTGTATTGTAATGTGTAAAGTATAGCGTGCATGGTGTATTGGGTGTGAATGTGTAAAGTGTAGCGTGCATGGTGTATTGGGTGTGAATGTGTAAAGTGTAGCGTGCATGGTGTATTGGGTGTGAATGTGTAGCGTGCATGGGGGTGTATTGCGTGTGTAAAGTGTAGCGTGCATGGTGTATTGGGTGTGTAAAGTGTAGTGTGCATGGGGGTGTATTGGGTGTGTAAAGTGTAGCGTGCATGGTGTATTGGGTGTGTAAAGTGTAGCGTGCATGGTGTATTGGGTGTGTAAAGTGTAGCGTGCATGGTGTATTGGGTGTGTAAAGTGTAGCGTGCATGGTGTATTGGGTGTGTAAAGTGTAGCGTGCATGGTGTATTGGGTGTGTAAAGTGTAGCGTGCATGGGGGTGTATTGGGTGGGACATACGTTCTGCTTGTACATGGTCTCCTTCTGGGTGTACTGCTCCTTCTCTGTGAGCAGCAGGGCCTTCAGGCTGTCAGTCTGCTCCTGGAGGAGGCTGTAGCGCTCTTCTGCCTCTCCAACCTTCTTGGTCAGGTTCTGGACCAAGACCTGGAGTTCCTGCATGGAGCCACTGTCCCCGCTGTCCACCTGGAGGGAGGGAAGGAGGGAGGGATGGAGATTGAAGACACGGAGCGGGGACATTAATCAGGGATAGGGACACAGCATTGTGAGCTTGTAGATCGTCTATTTTCACAATTTTTGCCTTTTATATTCACCATATTCACACAGCGACCATTTTTCTATGAAGTTAATAAAAACAAAATACTAAAACTGATAATGAACACCAAACTAAAACTTCAACAGCTAAACTGAAACTGAAAACAAAATGTCAAAACTAAATACCAATAAATACTACTATAACCAGTGTGTTCCTACTGTACCTGTTGCTGTGGTGCAGGGGGGAGGGGCTGGTCTCCTGCCAAGGCGGTCTGCAGGTGAATGATGTAGTCCTCCTTCTCTGACAGCTTCCTGTCCCTGGCCGCCAACATGGCGTCCATCTCCTCACCGCGCTGCCGCTGGAACTCTACCTCCTTCCTCTGAGATTTAGATCAAAATAAAACCTGCTATTAATCCTTGGGAGGATAAATAAATCATTCCTCAACGTTTTCAATGAACATGTTTTTTTTTGTCACAGTAACGAAACAAAACGCACAATTGAGCTCAGATACAGGTACTACTAACTTTCTGCAATGGGTCTCTGAATATTATGTACATGTGTGTGAATAAATAATGAATTATATACCACATCAGAAATTAAGGTGGAACTCTACGGGGGCCTGCCCACAGGTCACAGACAAGGTGGAGAGAGACTAGGCTGGCATGGCCAGACTAATATCACTGCGTAGATATTTGTCTGGAACTTCTTTGTTGAGGTTTTATTTCCAAGAGGTGGTTACAAACAGATTCCAATGTCACAGCAAAAAAGTCTCACTTTGAATAGTGGGCTCTGATTGGTCCCTCACAAATCAGGGAAATATAATTCAAATTGAGGAGTGCCAGACCCAATCTGCACAGGGATTTTTTCCTGCACAGGGATTTTTTCCTGTGCAGATTGGGCTGGTTTCCAGGCTAGAGAGAGACAGAACTGGGTTACTGGTAACAAGCAAACGGACTGTAGGTACAGTTCCATTAAGCCTTTGCGAAAATAGAAAGCGTATGTTCATTATGTAGAAAAAAGAAGAGCAGATTTACCGTCGTTTCCAACCACTGATAAAATGCGACTCATGGGCATATGAAATAAGTTAATGAAATACGCAGTAGGCGCCACTATTTTGCCAGTAAAGTGATGTCGCAAGTTAGTTGACATTTGTTTAACTTTGTGACGTTCTTTTAGGCTATACAAAAGTATTATACACGGACATATAGGCATTTTATAGATAATTGAACTGGTGCTGCGCTGTGTGCGCTCGGTTTAACAGGCGGGACCCCGTATATTACGCTGCAATCTGATCCCTCGTCAGGCCTCTCCTGCTTTTACAGTAAGCCTATTCCAAGTATTCACACCTACAGCCAGAATACAAAGAACGATGATTGATTTGCATATTTGGGGTGCATGTAGCCTATACGTCGCCGCCAGTCGACCGGAGTCGTTTATAAATTGATTGTTTGATTGCAGAATTTGCAGCTGCGCATTTGTGTATAACTTGTTTCATCGGATACACATTTAATCGTTCTGGTTGCTTATCTTATGCAATGAATATAAGAATAGAAGCATGCATATAGCCTGCAGGGAGGGACCGCTGGACCAGGAAGAAATAAAGGTTTGAAAACATCCTTATTATTGGCGGTTAGGGTTAGCCAGCCGGCTGGACCGACCGACCGATGCTTTCTAATTATACAATCTTTTCCGCAATGTGTTTCCATACCCCATTTGCGCAATTCCCTTTTTCGAAATAGCCCCAAAATCCACCTCCTGCAAGCGCAAAACTGTTTTTGTGTCTTATTCTTATAGGTGTTTCCACTCAGGATTCTTTTCGCAACAGCTGTTTTGCGCAAAACATGGGCTTTATGGAAACAAGGTTACTGTTGGAGCCAACCCAGGGTACAGACTCAATAAGATTATAAAGCCTGCTGGTCCTGTCCTGTCTCTCGGTTTATCAAGGGATTCCTGTGGGAATTCTGCAGGCTAGAAAACCATAAAAGCTGTGGAGGAAGTAATTTAGAACAACTACCTGTTGTTCAGTGATGATAACGTTACCCCATTCCATTCAAGCCAAGAGCACATGTCCACTCCTTATTTATAATCAGCCGACTCACAACAGCCAAAGAGCAGCTCACAGCTAAATGTGAACTTCCCCACCGGATGAGCTGCTATTCTTATTTACAAGTGAAGAATGGCCTTCTGGAGGCAGACATCTATAAATGAGTAAACTCATATAAGTCAATAAATGTTTGTCATCATAGCGTTGTTGTTCAAAGTCACATCATCACACCCACTTGTATGCCTTTATCTGTATCTTTACACACGCAAACATAGACAACTTCTGACAAATTAATTCAAACGACCATAAAACAACTTAACAACACACTCTACCAGCCTTTACTAGCACCATAATACTGTGTTGAAAAAGATTCTGACGTGTCAATTTGTGACTTTGTCTCACACACCCACACACACACCCCTATGTGCCTACAGACTACTACTACTAGGGGGTACTTGTGACTTAGTCACACGATATGGTTCATGCCTAGCCTAGGCAAGAGCTCCATTGACTGGGCTGCCCAAACGATATGCTTCGGTTAGTTGTAGCGTGCACACGCGTACACCACACTGTGCTGTAAGTGCGAGTGCGCGTGAAAACATATTGGTACCACGCTGTGGTGGTGCTGTGGTCTACGAACATGACACCACTGCATATATCTAACAAAGAACACTGGCATCTATTCAAAGAACACAGCCATGCATATGGCGTACCTTGGCCTCCAGGTCTTCCTCTCTGTGAGCCAGCTCCTGCTCCAGCTCCGATACTTTCTTCTTCAGCAGGACAATCTTCCCTCGACTGGCCTGGTCACCTCCATCTGCTGCGCCCTGGAGGGAGGGAGGCCACACAGCAAGTCATAGACAAGTAAGTATGTATGTGTAGGGAGTGAATGCATTTATGCATATGTATGTACCTTTCTAGTGTGGGTGGATGGGGGTGAATGTATGCACCTTTCTAGCGTGGGTGGGTTGGGATGTATGCATGTACCTTTCTAGAGTGGGTGTGGTGTGGGTGTATGCATGCATGCACCTTTCTAGTGTGGGTGGGGACACTGGGGGTGTACCTTTTTAGTGTGGGTGTACCTTTCTAGTGTGGGTGGGTGTGTCCTGGCCTCCCTGCAGTCTCTTCAGCTCCTCCAGTTGGGCAGTGAGGGAGGTCACCTTGGCCTTGTTCTGCAGACGGAGCTTGGACAGCTTGGCCTCACAGCCCTCCTTCTCCACCTGTTGGCAACCCCACCCGCCATGCAACACCAAGCATTGAAGGATCTCAGTTCAAGGCTCTCCCCAGGTTGGCGGAGGGAGAGTAGCGCCAAGGATTACAGCTTAGGCAATTGGTACCGGGTGAAAAAAGGGTTACAAAATTGTGGGATAAAAATAAAATAAAAAAAGAAGGTGGCCTCACCTTGAGCTGGTCATCCTTGGAGCGCAGCGCAGCATCTCTCTCTCTGATCATCTCCTTCAGCTGAGTGACCAGCAGCTCGGTCTGAGCCAGGCGCTCCGCCGCCTCGCTCAGAGCCACCTCACCACTGGCCAGTGTGGCCACCACCGCTGACCCCTGGGGAGAGCCAGGCGCCTGACAGACAGACCGACAGACAGACAGGTTGGACAGGAGGGGATGTGTACAAGAGGGATCAGATGGACAGAGATGACAGGATTTAGATTCAACGCTAGATAAAGTACATTTACAGGACAGGACACTGCCGCTGTACTCTGATTAAGACTTTAAGATAATTTTATTAGACAATAAAATGTAGAAACAGTACAAAGTACAAAAGGCCTATTCATTCATACTCCAGTGGAACAGGGTTTGCATTAAGAGGTGTTTCTTAGTCATGCTATTGTATATACAATTTGCACTGTAAAAGGTTTAAACTGTAGTAATTGGAGGGACCAGACCCAAATGGTCTATGACATGATGGATAACAACCGCACAAGTTGCCATTTTAATTATTCAATGAGTAATTGAGAAAACAGACTTGGAGACAGAATGTTCTCCACAAAATGCACACTTTGCTGTTGTGATGGATCCTGCATCTTGAATGAAAAAATGTGAAATCAACGCTCATCCAGACATTTCAATTATCTGTCTTTGCTGCCGCAGCTTAGATTGTATCTCCTTGAGTCCAAAGCCTCTGCTTTGTGGTCCTTTTCTAAGAGTAGAGTGAGAGTTTCATGTCTGCTTGAAATGTATTAAATTACAACAATTATTTGATCAGCGGTTTGTGCACAGTATGCAGTAGTCTGTACAATTTTGCCATTTCATGGTATACGTGAAATCAGCATAGCAGTGGTGGGAATAACCAGGCTACTAAAGAGCATGTAAACACAGTGAACGAGCCCTTCAGAATGACAAGGACCAACAGAGAACAAGGATCAAAC
>OOFJ01103775.1:0-20904 GCA_900323375.1 Benthosema glaciale
ACAGTACAGTATGGTATATTGCATTACAGTACAGTACAGTACAGTACAGTACAGTACAGTACAGTACAGTACAGTACTGTACAGTACTGTACTGTACTGTACTGTACTGTACTGTACTGTACTGTACTGTACTGTACTGTAATGTACCATACAGTACTGTAATGCAATGTACCATACTGTACTGTACCATACCGTACTGTAATGCAATGTGCCATACTGTACTGCAGCATACTGTACTGTAATGCAATGTACCTTACTGTACTGCCGCATAGTGTACTGTACTATACTGCAATGTACCATACTGTATAGACTGAACATGAAAAAAAGAAAACTGTATTTGTGACAGAGTCAGTTTAAATTGTGAGTGGGCAGGGTTCTTGAAGACTCATACTCTGAGTTGGCGGTGTGGGGTTTGAACCCACAACCTCTGGTTTCTAAGGCAAGTGTTCTACCTGTAAGCTATCTGGGCAGACACAAGCAAAAAACTGTCAAGATTAAGAAAGGAACCAAGTCCACTATGTGGACTGCTTGGTCCCTTAAATATAAATGAATAAACTGTCTGGCAGATATGACCATGAGAACACAGGTTTGAATCTGAAGTTTCTGAACCCACTCCATCACGTCTCTTGCATGTCACTTCTCCGTCTGTCCATGGTTTCCTTCCGCTCTACACCGTCTTATCTATCATAGCCAAACATAATGAAATTCTATATAGCATGACATTGATAAAGGGTGCATTTATATAGCACCTTTATCCACGGCGCTTTGTATAGATTGTGCATTACAATCACCCATTCACACACACCAATGGCAGCGGAAACCATGCAAGGCACCAACCTGCATCGGGAGCGACACTAAATCTCGGGGAGCTGGTCCATCCACCTGCTCTGCCGGCCACTCTACCACTGAGCCCCTGCTTTCCTATTGAAGGTGATTTATCCATTCACCCAACAGGTCTGAGGCCAACGATCTCGCTCTCCGCCTGGCACAGCAGTACACACAACACGAAGACGTCATCGTGGTCGACCAGTGAGTTTACAGTTTATTTTTACCGTCATTTAAAAATAAAACGTCAAAAAATAAACATGTCAATTACCATACAACTCTCCTTCTATACCAGTGCATACCATGGACACCTTATGTCCCTCATCGACATTAGTCCATACAAGTTCCGGAAACTGGCTGGACAGAAAGAATGGGTTCATGTGGTGTGTAACTAGCTTACATAAGCATCATTTGGAACTGCTGACCAACAGTGAATATTTGACAAAATAGTACACATCATTCTCCTATAGGTACCCCTGCCAGACACCTACAGAGGAATATATAAAGAAGACCACCCGAACCCGGCCGAAGCATATGCTGCCACTGTGAAAGACAAAATAGACGAGGTGCACAGGAAAGGCCGGAAGGTATGATTTAGTACAATTCAGTTTGCTTATATAGTACTCTGCCATTTAATTTGACAGAAAATGCATAATGTTAGAACCACATGAGAAGCCATTGCATGGCTAAATAGTGTTACGATTATTTATGATGATCAATGTATAATTGCTCTTTTTTTTTCCTTCTTTCAACTCATTTTCAACAGATCTCTGCATTTGTCGCGGAGTCATTGCCAAGCGTCGGAGGGCAAATCATCCTGCCCCAAGGATACTCAACTAAAGTAGCAGAGTGAGTCCCTCAGTAGTCACTCTTAAAGGGGTTAGTTCGATTTTTGGACTTAAAGCTGTAGGAAATACTTGCCATTAATATAGTGGTGGCAAAGGTATTAATTGATTGCCTGAGTCTCGTGGTGGGAGTTCTGGTCTGGTTTTGGTGAATATTAAGTAGTTTTGGCCGCTAGTTTTGTGGATTAATTTATTTTTAATGAGTGGCCCCTAGACCAGATCTCCCACCACGGGACTCTGGGAATAATCCATCCATCCATCCATCTTCAACCACTTATCCGTAGTCGGGTCGCGGGGGCAACAGCTCCACCAGAGAGCTCCAGACTTCCCTCTTTGGGAATCAATTAATACATTTTCAACCAACTATATTAATGGCAAGAATTTCCAACAGCTGTAAGTCCAAAAATCTGAACTAACACTTAAAAAATGTTAGTTAGACAGTCTGATGCCAGGTCCATTTGTTGACCAAACATCCTATTGTATGTATAGCTTCAAGAGTTGTCTTATATTCAGCGCAATGCGGTAATATTCACCAAAACCAGAACAGAACCACGGCAATCAGCAATCAATTAACATCTTTGCAACCACTATATTAATGGCAAGTATTTCATACAGTCCAAAAACTGAACCTAACCCTTTAAGTTAAGATATTAGTGAAGTGAAGCAATTAAAGCTTCGATATTTCCTGGGACTAAAACATAATCTTTACATCTCTCTCTTCTTCACAGATATGTCCGCTCGGCAGGGGGGGTGTTTGTGGCGGACGAGGTGCAGACGGGGTTTGGACGCGTGGGAAGTCACTTTTGGGCTTTTGAGCTGCAGGGAGAGGAGTTCTGCCCCGACATAGTAACAATGGGGAAACCCATGGGCAACGGGCACCCCTTGGCATGTGTGGCAACCACGGCAGAGATCGCTGCAGCTTTCACTGCCACTGGCGTGGAGTACTTCAACACGGTGACTATTACATACCAGAGGGAATCAAAGAACTCCATGCTAACAGTTTAATGATTAAACCTAGCAGTTGCTGTAGACTTACTCCTACATGTTCAATTCACCATCGGCTATATCGATGTACATATTCCTTTTGAAATAGTACAGATAGATCTGCCATATACTTTTCCACCAATACATTGAAAGCGTTTTACATACCTACCTACTGTATTCAATAGGTAAAAATGGGGGGGGGACATGAACTTCTGACACATGTTCATGTGTCAGAAGTTTTACAGCATGTCTCTTAATGAGAATGTCCATATATTTAGATTTTAGAGGGTCTGTGTGCCAGTCTGGAGGTACAGTACACTTTGCAGTACACTGTACTGCAAAATCACTTGTACAGTACAGCCCTAGCACACTGCTAGCAGGCCAGGTTTAGTACTTTGTATGGTTAATATTAACACACACAGACATGCGCACACACACACACGCGTATGTACAGTTGAGTATACACACACAGTGGCTCGGGAAGAGCTAGCTTTTCCTGCAGCACAATGCCTTGCTGCAAATCAAATCTTGCAAATCACAAATAGATGCAGTACATCCCACCGTCTCTCTATATATGGGAGACTATTGTCATGATAGAGATCACAAGCAGAAGTTATTGAAGCGTGCTTTGTTTTATGTTGGATAGATGAGCCATGACACGGGTTTTGGACCGTGCTTTGTTTTTTCAACTATGTTGGACAGCTAAGTCCATTTTCTTTTTCTAATACGTGTTAAAAACAATTAGGCAATTCTATTCCCTCCGGCCTCTTGTAGTTTGGAGGTAACCCAGTGTCGTGTGCCATTGGCTTGGCAGTTCTTGACGTGATCGAGAAAGAGGACCTAAGAGGGAACTCCACCAGAGTGGGAGGGCATCTCAAGGACCTGCTCACAAAGCTGAAAACTAAACATCAAATCATTGGAGATGTCCGGTAGGAGCACAGTATCTACTAGCAATTCATAGTACTCATTTACAAAATCATGTGCTTTGAAACAGCCTGAATCTGTATAGCACTGCCACTGACTGCTTGTCACATGTAATCCTTGGTTCTTTGCAGAGGGGTAGGTCTATTTGTGGGCATGGAGCTGGTGTCAGACAGAGAGCTGAAGACTCCAGCCACGGATGCTGCATCAAGGGTGGTGAAGAGGTGATGGTCAACACTGATTTATACTTGCCAAAACACTCACACTGACATCACAAGCCAAAAATGGCCAATATAAAAGCTTACGTATCCATGCTGCAAGGCATTGTGAGCTTGTAGATCAGCTATTTTCAGAACATTGGCAGGACAAATCAAGCCTTACTGTAGCAACAAAGGGTCATGACCAAACAGTTTGTGCCCTCACTTTTTTGTCTCTGCTGTGGGAATCTTATGTAATTTGTATTGCAGGCTGAAAAAGGAACGGATTTGTGTCAGCACAGATGGCCCATGGGAGAATGTCGTGAAGTTTAAACCTCCCATGTGTTTCAGTATGGAAGATGCTGAGCTGGTAGCACATAGCATCGACCACATCCTCACAGGTGAGACAATGACATCTTAAAATGTTACAGTACTCAGACTCAAATCAGAAGAGAAAAGGTTACCTAAAAGGTATAAATTACAGAAGCACAAGACAATCGTACAGGTCAATTCATTAAGCGTTCCATTTTTCCCCAGATATGGAGACCCAGGACCTTAAACAGGAAAAATGAAGACATTTAAGGTTTGTGAATCCTGTAGAAAAACATTTAATAGCTGTTGGTCACATTCAGAAGGTTCAGAGGTAGAGATATAGGCATCTTCATAATTTATGAAGAAGTTGGTGAAGTCAAAATGGTGTATCAATTATTTTCTGATAATCCAGTTGACGTCACCAACTGGTAAAATGCACTCCAATCTCAGACAATCTCAAACAATTTCATTACCTTTCATACTGGTATTTCCTATGGCAGAACATGTTCACTTTGTACCTCCATAATAGGGGACCCGTAGTTGTCACAGTTCATGTCATCATAACACAAAATCCTTGTGAGCTCACAAAAACTCAGTGCCCATTTGACGCAATCCACTGTAGCACAGTGGACAACTGGACACAAGATCACCGACGCATCAAATTCCTTCACACCTAGCCTTCTATCGAGAGCTACAGACCGGACAGGGAGGCCTCACCATTAGACTAGTGATGTTTTAATACTGTAAACTGGGGGCCATCGCTAAAAGCAAGTCCCCATGTCAACGAACGTTGGGAGGCTCACAGTTGATCTCTGGAGTTGTGATGCTTCCAAAGTATGCTACTAAAGTAACACTTCATTCTGTTCTTTTCAGGCATTTCTACTTGAATATACAGGCCAGCCCATTGCCAGTGTTCTGTAGTCATTTGATTGAACCACATTAGACAGCCAGTGATCAAGACTTACTGTCTGGAGACCAAAGCCAGAGAAACACTTGTACTGTAACACTAATCAATGGTTGTTTTCCCATATAAGTTTCTGAAGACAAACCAATAAACATTTTTAAAATACTGTTTACCCTGCCTCTTTCACATCCTTGCATCTGTCGTAGCAAAAATAAAATAAAAACAAAGACACATTCTATAAGCACCCGTCTCTGCGACATTCTTAGTATGGGGAATATGAACTTACCAGAGTAAAACCTTAAAAGCTCCTGGACCTTTTCACATTAAAAACATACCAAAAGTACTGGAGGTTCACACCTAGCAGGGGGAGCGAGTACAAAATCTTAGCCAGTAATCCAGCAGCCAGTGAAGCACTCTTGCCAGTTATCCAAAGGCATCCGTAGGAACTTTACCATTATCCAAGACAAAAATAAAACAAGCAAGCCATTTAACAGTACAAAACATTTAACATTACTTTTACAAATAATAACAAAAGGATCCATGTGTAATATAAATCAAAAGTTTATTTCTACCAATTTGCCCAAGACACTAGAGGAATGAGTTTCCAGTGAGAGAGGGAGTGCCCTCTTACATTTAAACAGGCTTGCTTCGGTTGTATCTCATAGTCATAACACTAGTAAAGCCACTTAAAATTGCAGACATGATGGGAAAGAATCTCCTTTTAAAAGCCAAAGCAAAAAAAGAAAAAAAAAAGAAAAAAAGAACTGGTTGTTGTCCTGGTCTACTTATCCAACTGCAAACATTCACTTAACACACTTACAATTAACCCTTTGATTAGTTTAATCCCTTATCCGTCTTTCCTCACCCCACATCTGAAGCCATGCAGCTCGCATCAAACACTCAGGAAAGAAAAAACTAAAAATCTACAAACACCAAAGAGAAAAAGAAAATATGCAAAAAAAAATGTGTTTTATTCTTGAGCTTCAAAAGCTCTGCTCCTTGCTTGTTGGTAAATCCAGTAGACATGTAAAATACAACCATACAATACATTAGATTCAAAAAAAGGTACCAAAAAGTACAGTAAAAATAACACTTCCATTGCTGGAAATGTAAATGGACACAAAACAATATAAAATAAAAAGTGGAAAAGTGACATTTGCTTCCCCAGTTCCTCACTTGATCTGTACAAATGGAGCATGAGTCCAAATTTCTGCCAACTCCAAAGGAAAAGCCAGAGCCCATGATGGCTGTGGTTGGACCATGGGTTCCTTCTCTTATTTACTTTAGACCTTAAGAGAAAAAACACGGTGCTCAGCGTTACTAAAAAAATAAATGTATACAACATAAGTTACAGAAAGGCAAAGAACAATGAATGAGCTTTACAGATCTTTACAGAATGGGACACAGTCACAGACACAACCGGAGAGGGGACAAAGACCAGTAGCTGCATTGCCTAGCTAGCACCCCAATGAAAACCCTACTACCACCACCACCTCAACCCTTATTGATCCAGTAGTGTTTGTAGGGATGCATCTTAATGATTGGCACATGGAATGAATCCACAATTAATGATTCTAGACCCCATGACACAGTCCCCCCTGCCCCCCATTCACCACCACAATGTTTGAATGAGTTTTTAAGACTTGATGGAAGAATTTTGAGTCAAAAAGGCACTAATGGTTAGAGCTAGGATTGTCATGTTACTATAGATGATGCAAAAATGCATACCTGCACTACTTGTGATCAGTATGGCTTGTAGCTACTCTGGTGGCCTCCACGTCTTGGAGTTTTCCCATAGCTTGTATTGCCCTGGTCTGGAGGACAAGGAAAAAAAAGGGACTGAGTGCTTCTGTACAACAACGACCAAGAAAATTACGTTTTTTTCTCTCAGCTGGGGGCAGTTATCGCTTACTGTAGTCGTAGCCACCCCCATAGCCGTAATATCCAGCAGAGTAGTCATAGTTGCCATAGCTGCCATATCCATAGCCTTGTCCGTAGCCCTGTCCATAGCCGCCGTAACCCTGGTTCCAGTAGTTGTTGTATCCTTGGTTCCAGTTCTGGGTCTGGCCACCTGGAAACGACACACAGACACACACGACACAAGATATCTCACACCATTTCATATTTAACTAGTCAATAGGATTTACAAGTCTACATACCAAGTATTAAACAGGGTCAGATTCCTGGGTTTAACTTTCGACTCACAACATTTCAAGATGAGAAAATCAACAATTACTACAAAAGTAAGTTTACCAGAATACAGTACACACAATTGCACACCTGCTGTTACATGAGAAAATACCCATATAATAAAATAGAAATGACAGTACTAAAAAGACACAGACACACACCACAACAGTTGGCATTGTTGATAAATAAAAAGTAATGGATGGACGGACACTCACTTCCACGTCCTCTGCCACGCCCCCCATATCCACCACCTCCACTGCCGCCGCCACCCCCACGGCCACCACCATACTGCTGCTGCTGGTACACCTCTTTGGGCTGGGCTATTTTAATCTCACACTGCAACGCCAAACAGTATACATAAGACATTAGACTGAAGTCATGGACATTTTGCCATTATGCATGAAATTCATGAAGAAAAAAAAAAAGAAGTGGCCTTTTCTTTCTTTTACCTTGCTCCCACTGACATTATGGAATTTCTTTTCCAATACTTTTTTGACTGGACTCTCTTCCTTATACGTGATAAAAACAAATCCCCTCCTCTTTTCCGTCTTTGGATCTTGCGGGAGCTCAATCGTTTCGATCTGAAATATGAGAAAACAATGAAAAGCCATTCATTAAGACATTCTTCACCCTCATCAATTTGCTGTGCCCAACACAGCCGATCTACAAGCAGACCATGCGCTGTAAGCATATTGTATATTGGCTATTTTCGCCTCACGACACCAAGCAAATAGGCCACGGTTGTTTGAGAATTATACCCAAATAAGATGCAAGCTTACCTCTCCAAAAGTGCCAAAGTACTCCTGGATAACATCTTTGTCTGTGTCTGGGTTTAGGCCTCCAACAAAGATCTTCTTGACTGGCTCCTTCTTCATAGCCATGGCCTTCTTAGGGTCAATCTGTCGACCATCTAGCCTGTGTTCTTTTTGTTCAAGGACCTATTGGAAATGTGCATGTTAAGTTTCCCCTTCTCAACACTGCAAGTCTTTATTACATGATAAATAATGAATAAAAACGGTTTCCACTCACTTTATCTACACTGACTGCTTCTTTAAAGAGAATAAAGCCGAACCCTCTTGACCGGCCTGTCTGCTGGTCCATTTTTATGGTGCAGTCTGTCACTTCACCGAATTTAGAGAAGTAATCTTTGAGATCCTTCTTACTCGTGTCCCAGCTGAGACCCCCGACAAACATTTTCCTACACAAAAGAAAAGTGATAAACAGTTTTAACACCACAGCATTACAGTTAACCATCCCCCCCCCAGCACTTTTGCAATCACTTCTTAGTAGCGCACCAATTTTCAATTGATGTGCTACCGTCCATGCAGATGTACCCATGTTTCAATAATTTTGTTCACGTGTTACAGATGCTAGGTTTGTTGTCTACTTGGTATCCTAGCAATTAAAATGCTTTCTTCGCTCCATTATTACATAACCATGTCGTTAGTTGACCAGTGTTCGGAGGACCATTTTAATGATCTAATACTTTTTGAAGTTAGTTGCAACTAGCAGACGCTCTTAATCCAGAGTGATTTACAGTAAAGCATGAACACCACGTGGTAATGCACAAAAAAGGCGTCGAGAATCATAAGGAAAACTAAGAACATAGCATCCATTCTGTTGTTATGGATAGTGTCCGCAAAAAATGTTTTACATTTTTAACATTAGCACAGCCACTAAATAGCTTGGGGGGCAGGGCGCGCTAGTGGGCAAGTGCACAAACTGTTCCAGAACATCTGTTGCCACCAGTGACGTAGGAAAGGGAAGGCAGGGGTCCTGTTCCCCGATCCTACTAGCGAAACGTTCCTTTTCTTTCCATCTACATTTTAAATAAAATACAGGCCGGAATGCATCCGCACATACAGTGAACGCGATCGGTTCGGAACCAGATCGAAACCCAACCGCACATAACGTTGTGAAGAACTAGAGTACAATCATGTTCTTATGTGTGGCTGGCTGCCCCTCCCCCCTTCCCTTCGGCACATGGCGCCAACAAAGCCCGGCGGAACAAAGGAACTAGGACGAAAACCTGGAGCTTTTTAACCAGGCCGAATCCACTTAAAATGTATTTAAATTCACAATAATATATACATTTTTTAAATGAACTCACCCCGCATCCTCCTCTCCTTTACTGGCGTTGATCTGTCCGCCTTCCGACGGTCCTCCGCCGCCGTTCTGGGCTTCGTCCCCTGCCTCGCCTCCTCCCCCCTCCTCCTCCTCCGTCGCCTGTTCTTCGCTACCATCGTCCAGAGCGGACTCTGGTGGCGCTTCGGCCGTGGCTTCGGGCCCTGCTTCTACTACCGCTGCTGTGGCGTCCTCCTCCTCCTCGGCGTCCTCCACCAGTTCCGACTCGGCCTCGGCCTCTGCCTCTGCTCCTCCGTCGATCGCCTCGTCCTCCTCCGGTTCTGCCTCCTCCAGCTCGTGCTGCGGTTCCTCCTCTTCTTCCTCCTCCTCGGCGGCTCCTCCGTTAAAATCCTCGTCGAGTTCGTGGCCGTTTTCCGACGTTTCCATGAACTGCTGCTCGGTGTCGGACATGTTTATAAACCTAGTATGATCCCTCTTTTATATTCCTGCGGAGAAAAATAAATAAATCCCACTTTTATCTTGTGTTGCTCTTCTTACATAAGCCTCGCTGCCATTGTTGTATCCCTCCTCCTCCCACTACAATTCATGCATCCAATAGGTCTAGCAGCACATTTTGGATCCCCCCTCAGTAAAACATGCTTCGCCATTAACGCCGTGCCAATGCATACATACATCCATCTACCACCATTTTGACCGGTTCCAGGGTCCATACATTTAACGGGGAGACCCCCTTTTCTTGACTTCAGTTAGTAAGGCCAAATAACCGAACGGATCTGCGACAAACAAACAGATAAACGGGCGGTCTGCAATCTTTTTAAACACGCAGAGCCAGATGTCTGCATGGCCGCTGATGATAAACCCAAACGCCTGAAAAAAACGAACGTGCAAACTCTATTCGCAGTTACGTAATGCGGAGGTAGGCCGTGCCTCGCTCCACAGTCCACACACACACTGTGCCATTTGTACAATTGCAAATTATGTAATTATCACTCCGTTCTATGACTTTAACCACAGATCCAACACAATCAAAAGTACTTACGGCGCTGAGTCTCAACCAAACAAAACTTTAAAGAAGCGTATTTTTAGACGGTAAAGTAAAAAAAAAATGCTGCTTACAGATCACACAATCGGAGAGCACTCTTCAAGATGGATTCTCCCATACGATACGACGCAAACTCGTGGTTGGTTTTATAGAACCGGTGGGGAAAAAAAACACACTGCCGGCAGGAAGCGGTCTGATTGGATCGTCGGTGCTGCCAATCGTAGCGTCGACCAATCACACGGCCACGTTCTTTTTTTTCTTCATAGATGTTCACGCCCTTTACACACAGGGAACTTTGAGTACCTTTTCTGCTTTCAGGCACATTCTTGGGTTGCACATAATGGACAACTTGGACTTGATAATTTGTTTGTTTGGTAATGTCGAGTCATGTCCAAAACATTGCATTTAGCACTGTTAAATGGAAATGTATACAAAAGGACGCACTATAATTGGTATCTGTTCTTTTTTTTCTTTCTTTCTTTTTTTTTCTTTCTTTTTTTACAAAGTTGCGTGTGAGTGAATGTTGTGAAATATTATTTGGGCTGATTAAAAAAAAGTTAAGCAATTTCGTCTTGACAAATTTATGCTATATAATCTGAATTGGTATGGTATCTACTATATGGAATTAGCCTGGCTGTCAACAACTCCATTAAACTTTCAGTCGCTTTTGATTTGCATGCTTCATTGCATTCATTCATCTGTTAAAGGGATATTTCACTTTCAAACATTTGGTAATTTTATCGTCTACCCAGGCTTATGTGAACACCCCAGACAGTTTTTAAGTTGCTTGATTGAGTATTAAGATATTTGATATTCATTTTAGCTGCCCCGCCCCCTTCCTATTGGCTACAAACCCATTAACCTCAAACTCCATAATCATGATAGATTCATCAAAAACACCTGACCTTTTAATACATGGTGTTTTTTCATTTACTGTTTTCATTTACTTTTAAATATTGTTTTGGAAATTAATGGGTAGGATGTCATGACTATACTGCTGACTAAAACATCGAAAACAATATTTATAAATACATGAAAACAGTAGGCCTAAATGAAAAAGCATGGCCCCGCACGTTTTAGGACACCAGTCACCAGAAAAAAGTTGGGTGTTTTGATGAACTTTACATAGTGCATTACATTCACCCATACATTCATGCACCAATTACGGTGGAAGCCATGCAAGGTACGAACCAGCACATCGGGAGCAATTTGGCGTTCAGTGTCTTGCCCAAGGACACTTTAACATGTAAACAGGAGGAGCCAGGATTCAAACCACCGACCCACAAATCATTGGATGACCTGCTCTACCTCCTGAGCCAGTCACCCTCATGAATCTTGCATGATTAAAATGGAGTTTGAAGTTACAATGAGTTTGTATAGGAAGGGGGAAGGGCAGCTAAAATGAATATCAAATATCTAAATACTCAATCGAGCAACTTAAAAACTGTCTGGGGTGTTCACATAAGCCTGGATAGACGATAAAATGACCAAAGGTTTTTTTGAAAGTGAAATATCCCTTTAAGTTACCAAAGAACAGTTTTAGAACAAGAATTTGTATCAAATGCATTTCTGAGATGCTCATTACAGATGTAAAATCCAAAGTAGCGTGTCTTATATGACCTCTCCAAAAAAATATATACAAAAAAATACACTTCTTATATGAGTAGGAGGGTTTAATTCTTAGCCAACAGTGTGGCTTCAAGTTTCCCCACCCTTTCCTCTCAACATGACAGTATGATCTAATTTAACAACTGGATTGCAGATAGTCATGTAATTTAAGAGAGTTATGGGCTGGTAGAGTACATTGAACGGTTTATTATATTATTTATTGAGATTATTATTGAGTTAAAGATTGGCTGTCGAGATCAGCCTCCATAATAGTAATTTGCATGATAGGAATTAGGAATCTCAAAATGTGTTTGGTAATGATTTAATTACAAATGCCAGTATATATGTATTTAAAAATGTCTCAAAATACCATTTAATTTAATTCTAGGTTTGAGATGTCAACTGTAAGAAGTTATATATATTCTTTCCTTTCATGTTATTCTGCTTCTTCCACAATCGCTCCATCAAACACATTAGGTTTGTTTGGATTGTTGTTGATCAGCCAGTCAGCAATCCAAGTCTGTTGAAAATGGGAAGACAAATCCATGACAGTGGCATGACACTGATCGATGACAGACATGCTGACAAAAGCAAACATGTTATGTTTTTAACACTAATACAATAATTGTATACATCTGTCCTCCTGTTGCACATGTCCAACATTCTGATGCTTGCTTACACATGGATTGAGAGGCTTCTCCTTGCAGAGCTCAGTGAGTCCTCTGAGCAGTGTGGGATTCACATACTTGATCAGGTATTCTTTGGCAGCTTCTACCGTTGGAACAGGTTCAATAACAGCTGTCATGATAGACGAGAGAGGGAGGGGGGATAATTGGAACGTACAGTTTAGTGTTCACAAGCTGACAGTTTAACGTCGATAAGAAAAATCATTGTGTTGTTTGCACGTCACGTGAGACTTACAGTTTGGAAACATGTACTTGAGCTCCCTCTCAGCTGCTATGAATGTATCACTGCCATGAACAGCATTGCAGAGCTCAGAGGTTCCATACATCGCTCGAAGGCTATGGGAAGAGATTTCAGTATTGTCATCATTTCTGCTACTGTAGGGCTGTCAAAGGATTATTGTACATCATCACTCCACGACACCAGAACTCAACCTTCTTTGACTTGAATCAAAAGGTACAGAAGTTGTTTAACAGCACCAATAATAAAACTGCTCAACTTCTTCATAGTAAGCATGATCTCTAGTCAATAAACTAGGTAAAATGTGTCTAAACAGCATGCTATCTAAATAAAACATTTGAAACTATCAGCTCACAGGCCTGGAAGTCCGGGGCCAAATACATATTAATTTGGGGGTCCTTGACATGATCTAAATCACATTCATAACAAAAATATGAGAAAAAGTGACCAAGATGTGTCTGGATAGAAGCCATATATTTGTGTCAATCAGTAGCATCAGTGGCAAGAAGGACTGGCACACAGCCCCTCAGACATTAAGCCATTACTTGGTGGGTTGGGTTTAGGCCAGGGAACCCCCGGCCCCAGATAATGCCAAGCAGGCTCGCTGAATTAATACTGACCATTCAGGTCGAGTGTCCCTGGCCTGAACGCTGTTGACGGGACCCATGATGGTTTTCCAGTGGGCGATGGCATCTTCCCGAGCCAGATCCAGTGCAGTGACAGGACCAGAGCTCATGAAGGCAGCCAAACTGGGGAAAAAGTTCTTTCCGTAATGGTCGGCGTAGAAGTCACTGCACTCCTCTGGACTGAGCTGCAATGTCCGCTTCTGCTCGGAATGAAGTAATACCATTAACAAGAACCTGGCTGTGTGTCGCTCCAGCTCACCGACTAAAGGCATATTCATATTCCAGTTTTGGGTGATGAGTTGACCACCAAAACGGTGGTCACCTTATGAGTTCACCTCATCAAGTTAGGTAGCAAGTGAAGTGATTCTCTTTGGATAAAATAAGTATTAAAAAGCTCTTTAATGAGTACTCATTAGAGTACTCATTACTAGAGTGTTTCTTCAGTAACAATAGGGCTCTCTTCCATGTCTCTCCGGGTTTTTAATAAACAGAAAATGCATTTTCAGGCCGGGATACCAATTTTACCCAATCAGGATAGAGAACTCAGTCAGGATACAGATTTAAAAAGAGTTATGGTATTGATGAGAATTTTGTGACCCATCTGAAAATGTATTTTCTGTTTATTAAAGAGCTGGAGAGACAGAGACCTAGCCTGACACTCAGTCTGAATTATCATTTCGTTTCAAATCACCAGAAATATATATTTTTAAAGGTGGTATTTTTAAGGTGGCAATTCCAGGGCTCCAGGGCTGGAGCCAGGCTAACAGAGACCCCTATTATTGAGAAAACACTATTATATTCAGATGTTAATCATTTATATTCCGATAGTAATGCTGAGGTGTATTCTGATAGTAATGCTATAGTAATATAGCAATTATGGATAGCAATGATAATGATTTAACCTTAACTTTGTTTTAACCAAAACAAATATCACTTTACCAAACCTTTAACGAGGCAATGAAAATTCAAGGCACTTTACAGGCTAAAATTTAACAAATCTCCGATATAGTCCAACCATTGTCCAGTTTCTTGAGGTACGGAATCATTAAAAGCAGTGAGTCAGTACACCAACCTGCAAGATTGTGAAGCCAGATTTGAGGATACGCTCCTCTATCTCCTCTGCTTTGTGAACAGCATCTGGTTTGATCAGGGCCAATGTTCTCTCCACACGAACACCACCGTGACCTGGCTCTGACATCCCGATTCCTGACCCTGGTTGTTTAGTTCATTTCAAGCGGCCACCGCCTGCGTAAAGTACGGAATGCAATCGCCCGGTTCGTAGTAGCAATACTTACGTTAGCATGAATGAAACCATCTTTGTAGCACGCAGCCTATGCTGGTTGCTAGGATACACACAACTCTACGGGCAAGCCAGCCAGGTGGCCAACTGTGTCGATTTGTTGTTGCACTCTTCCATTGAAAAAACCCATTAGACCCTAGGTCAGGTAGGACACCTACTGGTTGAAAACTAGTATTGCCGGAGATTTCAATTCTCCCCATGGACTACTTTTGTGATCATAGCAATTTGGTCTCGTACACACCCATATTTTGGGTGTAAAGGAATTTTTCAGACATGCCACGTTAGTCTAGAATAAGACATGACATACATTACATACAGCAAGCTTTGGTCCCATGAAAGTCTGTATACAATTTAGACATTTAGCCGACGCTCTTAATCCAGAGCAATTTACATTAAGAATATACATCACATAGAAAAATGCAATCTAAGTTACATGAAGGATTTGAGTAGACATAGCTGTCCTCATACAAATTAATTCATTACCAAATCAGACCATGTGGGAAGTTTGACAAAAATGTTTTACACCCAAAATATGGGTGTAAAGCTTAGTGAAATTAGACCAATGAGACAAAACAAAAAACTCCTTCCTTGATTGGTCTCATCCAGCAGACTGGCTTAACCCAGGTAGAACACAAGTTAACTTACAAACAGTGGTGTCAAGAGCTGTAATGGAAAACTTGAATGGTTTTAAAACTATTTGACATCACATGATGCCGTCAAACTTGTGCCGACATAAAGCTTGAACCAATATCACCCAATAATAACATTCACCCTCAACCAATCTTCAACTTATTTCTTTAACATTCAAATCGTTCACAATGTTGTCCCCATCCTGTCCACAATTGTTACTTTACACAAGTTACACTTTAAATGTCATTTAATGTGGATTTTTAAGTATAACGTAAGTATCCAAGAAAAAAAAAAAGAAAAAAAAACATTGTGATTAATAATCCAACACATCACAATTTCTCTTTTTTTAAAGTGTCTTTTATTCAAATCAACGCTCGGCTTGAGAAATCTTATCGAGTTCCAATGGTAACCTGCCACACTCTGATCAGGTTGTCAGTGTAGCCGGCAAACAGGGTCTGAGAGAGAGAGAAAAAAAAAGGAAATATATCACTGTCATTTTGTCAGTTTCAACCGTTGTCAAATAGATTGTCCAAAATGCCCCCTCATATTTGCAGGTATATCAGCAGTTTATATCAGTGTGTTAAGTGAATGGTTATAATCACCAGGGGTGAACGTAAAGCTTAATTTATTAATCACACAAGGGTTATCGCTTGCCAAAAAATGTTTTTGGCAGTTTGTAGTTTTGGCAAGCAACACCTTTGTAATCGACTATAAATTAAGACATGCTCAGGTGGGTTCATGTACTGTACCTGTCCATCAGCAGACCAGGCCAGGGAAGTACACTGTGGGGGCTCGGCCTTGCTGTTGGTGCTGATCACCTCCTGTCTCAGCTCATCCACGATGATCTTGCCCTCCAGGTCCTGAACAAGATCAGACGGAAAAAACATGAGGAAACAAATAACATCGACTGTCTTCCAAGCAGTTTCACTGCACGGCCGAGAGAATTGCCAAATTTCACACATTAATGAAAATCTCTCGAATGAGATCGCACACAGGTTCAGAGCTCAGAAACAGCCTCTTTATCATCACAAGAAATACAGCTGGCATTGGAGTTTACATCACTGCTCATTTACAGTCAGTCTACAAAATCCTTAGTAATTTTGCTAAGGAATTTCATTTAAACAAAGAAAACTCACCCAGATCTTGATGCTGGGGCCGGTGGCGGCACACAGCCAGTAGCGGTTGGGGCTGAAGCACAATGCGTTGATGTTGTCACCACTGTCCAGGGTGTAGAGGTGTTTGCCTTCATTCAGGTCCCACAGCATGGCCTGCCCGTCCTGGAGAACACACACACAAGGTGTCTAAACTTCCAGAGCGAGTGCAGTATACCAATAGAACCAATAGATACCAAACATGCTATACACTAGATTAGAAAGCTAAGCTACACAGACTTGATTATTATTAAACTCCTGAATAGCTGGAGAGTCAATTATTATTTCAGTTCAGAAACAGCCTCTTTTTCATCATATTGAAACAGGAGCATTGTTATTTTTCCATCACAACTGAACACCTGTACTGACTGGGTGAACAACAGTCCAGATGAATGGATTTCATTCTACCTTTCCACCGGAGGCACACAGGGAGCCATCAGGAGAGACCGTCACTGTGTTCAGGTAGCCAGTGTGACCAATGTGGTTGGTCTTCAGCTTACAGTTGGCCAGGTTCCACACCTGGGGCAGAGGAAAAGAAGTACCGTTTGTCAATTGCAACATACAGCTACCTAGGTTTACATTGCTTCAATGTGTTCTGTGGGTTGTGCCCTCATTAACAGTTCTCATCAGAGCCATGTCAGCTAATACATGCATAAAAGTTTTTAAAATCATTGGACAAACAACCACAGCAGACGCACGTACAACAAGGACAAATCACATCGAAAACACTTATAACACGAATAACGAACCAGGGTTAGATTAACAGGAGAATGTTTGCACTTTTCCCTGTCAAACTCAACATTTATTCTCAAATTCAAGGACTGCACATCTCTTCCAACCCTAATCCAGGAGTTTAACCACTGAAACCCTTTATACACACATCAATAGGAATCTACAAGCTCACAACAGATCACAACATGCTGCAAGCTTGCAGATCTGCCATTTCTGCGTATACCGACACGCCCAAATTAGGGCCACCAAGCTGAAAGAAGTGTAAAAGAGGACAGACATACCTTAACCATCTTGTCCCAGCCGCAGGAGACAATGATGGGGTTGCTGCTGTTGGGGGAGAAGCGCACACAGGAGACCCACTCAGAGTGGCTCTCATCCTGAAGGAGACGAGGTCAGAGGTCACACTCAAATAATGTACCGGTTTTCTTTTAGCTTTTGTCAAGAAATGTGTCCAAATGCCCCCTCATATTTTCATGGGATATTGTGCAGCACGTATGTGTCAGACCGCAATCTGTGAGAAGAATTTAGTGTAATCATCAGGGGTTAAAAGTAAAGCTCAGACATGTACCATTTCATTTTACTTCACATACAAGAATCACAACCATGGGCATTGGGCAACCACCAACCTAAAGTACCGTACAGAGGTTATCTGCCTCCGATAGTGAAATGCCCACTCCTTGTGCAGTAACACACCTGGATTGTGTACTTGCAGACTCCCAGGGTGTTCCACAGCTTGATGGTCTTGTCCCGGGAACCAGACACGATCTGGCGGTTGTCCGCGGAGAAGGCCACGCTTAGAACATCCTTGGTGTGACCAACGAAGCGGCGAGTGGTGGTGCCACTACAGAACAAAAAAAAAACATTGTTTATGTCAACCAAACAACCCACCACTGAAGATGTGGATGAAATGGAACAATTAGTTTAGAAACAGCCTGTCTCAGTGACAAAGGAGCATTTTAAGTTTCCATCTCAACTGAGAGTTCATGCGTTTGATCAAGTCCAATGAAATCAATATAACATTTGGAGGAATCGAGAAATGTGTCCTAATGCCCCCTCATATTTGCAGGATTTCATCACATTATATCAGAGCAATTGTGAATAGGTATATTCATCGGGGGTTAAAGTAAAGTTCAGACATGTACCATTTTATTTTACCTGGCCGAAATATAAAGTGTTAAACTAAAGTGTTAACCAACTTCCATGTCATATATAAATACACATCCAAATTATAGGCCGACGTGACATAACATTTGGAGTAATCCGATTCGACTCAACAAACATGGACAATTGCGTTTGATGGGTGGGTACTAGCTGTAATTATTAATATAACCGTTAACTAGTATGAGAGCCGATTGCTTCAGTTTCACCCGTCAGTGTTCTACCAGTTAAGACGTGACTTACGTGGTGAGGTCCCACAGGCGGAGGGTGCTATCCCAGGAGCCCGACAGGGCAAACTGGCCATCCGAGGAGATGACAACGTCGCTCACAAAGTGAGAATGGCCCTTGAGGGCGCGCTGGGGGATGCCATAGTTGGTCTCATCACGGGTCAGCTTCCACATGATGATAGATTTGTCTGAGAAATGAAAACTCAATTAATTCTTCAGCCTTCGGAGCCGAGTATCAAACATTAGACCACCATCAAATATTATGAACAGTGAAAATCTCGCAAATGAGTGTGCCTGGTTTAGAGCTCAGAAACAGCCTCTTTATCATCACAAGAAATACAGCTGGCATTGGAGTTTCCATCACCGCTCATTTACCATCAAATACTAGTATTTTGCAATTTAATTTAAACAAAGACTAGAAGGTGTAATGAAAAGGCACCAAGATCTTGGTGGGATGTAATGTATAAAAGCATTTATCATACTCAATCACCGTTTAATACACATTTGATGCACTTTTAGAACTACTACATTTCAGAGGGGAATATTGAGCTTGCATTCAAATACATTTTACATCAAATATCGTGTTATGTTGTACATTTGGATTAACACAAATGTTCTACCACCCAGTTAGTATTTTTTAAATCAGCTCTACGTTTATCGACTGCAACATTGAGACAAGACAATGTTCATACACCTTATAACTCAAATGGGGATTCTGCATAATGACAACTTTTACTTTGAGTACTTGGCTATATGTTGAATCATGAACAATTTTGTACAACATGTATAACATTGTGGTATTGCTACGTTTAAAGTCAAATTGATCTTATACATCTTCCCTCAAGCCATCACTGCCTGTGTTTACTTTTATGTGAAATGAAAATGACTAGAGGACAGTACACATGACATGAACTGTCATAAGGCTACCTGTTTGCAACCAGGTTCAATACAGGTTCTGAGTAACATCCAGATTGAGCGAAGACGTTCACCAATCAACCAAAACATTCAGTCAAAAGATTGTGAATGGCATATTTTGACTTCCAGCACCCAAACACGTGTCATCGTAGATGTAGTGTTCGGTGTTCACAGGAAAGTTGAGCTGGTTTGGCTAACTGCCGGCAGGAGTGACGTTGAGGCAAATAGTATGAGATTTAGCACGACGTTCACGTTGTCGAGTCGCGAATGGGTTGTGTCTTTGCATTTATTACGCCTCATTTCTACCACCATCACCGGTTGTCACTTTTTATCTGAATCAGCTCTTCAACCAAGCTGCTAGCCACAATGCTAAACCGTGCTAGCGGCGGGTAGCCATGTTGGCTGGAGCCGGGGCTGAGTGGCGCTTACCTCGGGAAGCGGACAGAATCATGTCGGGAAACTGAGGCGTGGTGGCGATTTGGGTGACCCAGCCATTGTGCCCCTTTAGGGTCCCCCTTACTGTCATCTGCTCGGTCATCTTTGCGAGGTTTGGCGGTGCCTTTTACAAGGATGGAGTTAGATTATGTGGAGGTCCAGGTCGCCCTAGGTCCTCATCGCATTTAGGCACAGAGAAAAAGGAAGTCGCGCCCCGGATGTAAAACCTTTGAGGGGTCGCGAGCGAGCTGCATGGCATGCTGGGAATTGTTGGACGAGTGCGTTTTCGGTTTATTCGTTTCTTCCAAGTTCCTTCACCCATGTATATTATCTCTAGATTATAATATATTGTATAACGGGGAGATATAACTCTAGGATTTTCTAGGATTGTTTCACATACCTTACATAAACTAAATGTCACTAATGCAAACGTTTGTACTTTTGTATTATAGTTGTTTCCACCTTTACGATTGATTGATTGATTGATTGATTGATTGATTGATTGATTGATTGATTGATTTACTGAAAAAATGTATTAACAGTTTGGAGAATTACTTGTCTTTAGCCTACATTTCAAGCACAACTCAAAACAAAGACTGCTATAGTGTGGGACAACGCCATAAAGCATTTCTACCATGTTAATTTCATCACGTTTAGAGATGTACAAATATTCACTTCTGTATAGACAAAATCAGGAAATCATAGTGGAGGTAAAAGGGAAAAGAAAAATATACAATTAGGGGGAAATGGGGTATGGTGGGGAGGCCATTTTCGAATTGCAGCCGACTGTAGGCGCCCTTTGAGACAGTGGTTTTGAAGGGGAGTCAAGGGATCTTAATGACTGTTGGTAGGGCGTTCCACATTTTGGTGGCATACACATAGATTGCAAACAG
>OOFJ01103777.1:0-14079 GCA_900323375.1 Benthosema glaciale
AGTCAGATCTGGCCCAGAGTAAGCTATATTATTTCAACTGTTGGAGACGTCCTGGAATATGGGCTGTGATCTGGCCTAGTCCTGAACGTCACTGGAGTCACAGAGGACGTCATCATAACGTCATTTGGCTTGCTGGGTCCCTATGGAGACACCAAGGAGACTCCTTGTTGGTCATCATCAAATTATTGGCTTAGGAAGGCGACAAAAAAACAATAAACCTATATATGAAACAAGCAAACACATGCATTAAAGTTCTCAGTCGCCATGACTGATTTCAGTCATTTGGATTCCATGGCAGCCAGCATGTCTTCTGTGAAAGCATGCTGCGCACCGAAAATAGCAGATCGACAAGCTCACAACATGTCGCAGCGTGACGTGTTGTGAGCTTGTAGATTGGCTATTTTCGGTCATTCGTTATTTTAGGATTAAAGGGTATTTGAAGTGATCAAACTAACAGTAGAATACAAGTTTAGAAGCATCTCCCAGAAACATGGATGATTTCTTCAGCTGGAAGGCCTAAATCTTTAAAACATCATTACCTTTTCAGTGTTGAGATGTTATTGTTGCTGTATTACATGCAAGCAACGTATTTCTCACTGGGATTGAACAGGCACCCTCTGTAGTATTTCTATTTTATTCTGTTAATGTTCACTTTCAGTTATTCCATTCTTTCTCAGTTCCAGTGGTGTAATGACATAACGGAGCATGACGTCACTGCTCAGTTCTCCCTGCTATAGTAAATGGTTTATCATTATAGCCGTCTTCTCCCAAGTGGACATCAAACAGCTTCTCGTGTGTCACCTTAGTGTTGGATCACTGTCCTATTATACAGGACCTGGACCTGGCGTACAGGATACAGAGTATTACAGACGTTGGTACTTCACACAAGTTGCACTTCAATGGGAATTGATCTGCAACAGCGCTGTTGAAGTCGGTGTTCTCCGATGTCAGGTAAAGTGTTCTTTGCTCGAGATCATTCTGACTTGAACTTCATATCCTCCGTTTCGCCGGCAGTGTCGTGCCTTGCGCTTTTATGTAGCCGCCCGCATCATCCAATCCGCCACCGGAAAACGAGCATACTTTGCTGACACAGGAAAAGCAGCAGCTGTAAGTTAAGAGCGAGTTTACATAAAGAGTTTGTATCCTAGATATCAAATATCAAAAGATTTGTATTTTTTTTTTTTCAAAGTCATTGACTTTCTGTCCCCATATTTCCTTTCAGTCTCCTGGGGGAGAGATAATGCTTCCAACATTCCAGTTTTTTGGGACATTTTGAAGATTGCATCGTACATGTCTTCCAAGAGGCCACTCTTTTCCCAACATGCACTTTATGATTCATCCTGGGAAATATCATGTGGTGATCCACGCATCCAGAATGTAGTACTTCAGCATGTGGATTCCTTGTCTTCCATCATGCTGCACCTCTCACACCATCTGTACTACGGTAACCTTTGTTTATGGTTGTGAAGTGTGACTTCGCCCAAGGCTGTATCATGCTATATACAGTAGTCATTAATTTGTATCACTGTCAAATTGTGGCACTATGAATCACGTGGTCTTATATAAGCATTGCTATTTTTTTATTTTATTTTATTCTTTTTGTGAAAAATGCTTAATTGTTGGAATCACATGCTAGTTCCAGCAGTGCCACGTTCTGTTGCAAATGGTTTTCTGCTGGAGGTCTTTTGCTGTCAGTCTTGGCATTTGTCATCGTCTGGTACTTGCTGTTCCTTGTCCTGAAGTTATTTTTAAGTTTAAGTGCACGTAATCCTCTGCAAGCGCTATCCTGGGAACTACTGTTGCCATATAGTTTTATTAAACAGAGGACATTTTTCTTTTCCTCGTCTGGCCACTTCAAGGGGTTCTACAGTGAATCGCAGGAAGACTTGATTTTCTTGTCGTTTTGCCAGTGCAATGTCTTGTTGCCATCATGGCTAAAAGCAGAGTTTTCTACCGATGGACTGTTTTGTCTAATGTCGAGACGTATTCACCGTGCTTGATTTTGATCACCCGGTAACAAAAATACTTTCAGGATGTCACTGAGACACTAGCCTTACCCAGCCAGCGTGATTTCTGGTCTAGAGGGGCGGGTGACGCTGGGATCACGGCGTTCTCCCCTCCTGGTAGAAAACGGCGAAGAACACTGTTTGTTCACTCCCACTCCTAGACCAGGACATGAGGCTCGTTTGCTCAGGTCCTTTCTTGTGAAAATGAAACTCCTGCGGTCTCTCAGGCTACTGAGACACTGAACGAGGTTGACTGCATTTCATCATGCTGTGCTGCCTGTCGTACGGCATACTTTCTATCTCACTGTACAATGTATGGTGAAAACGGTCGAAGGAGGGTTGAGCACTGACATGGGATGCAATACAAGAGTGCAGACTACCCGACATTACACCAACTCCTGGATCGCTGCTGTCCACTCCTTATCCAGCATCGGCGCCATCCACGCCGCCAGAGCACTGCAGTGTTGCTGGCCCTGCTGTCATAGGTGGTGAATCCCCTTCTATCTGTGACTTGGTTTGGCTTCCACAGTATCGGTGAGCTAGTCATCAGCTCCGGGTGCTTGATACAGTGTCCAGCCAGCCTCCTCCCTCCCTCCACCTCACTCTCTCTCTCTCTCTGAACTTCTCTGTGACCATCGGGAGAGCCCTGTAGAGATCAAGGTTTCCGATGTGGTCCTCCCATGTGACATACAGGGCCATTCGTAGCATTCTTGTGTGGGCTGCATCCAGGGCATTTCCCTCAGTGCTGTAGTGTACTGTGAGCATTGGTGCAGCACCAATTCTCATTTGTTTTAAATTTTGGTTTAAATACGTAATAACATTTAGAAGGCTAGTAGCAATACACTGCTAATGCCCAAGGAGGGTGAGATGTGAAATACAGTTGCTTACGAGTGCTGGTAAAATGTACATATAGATTAACTCTTCGCCTCTACTACACCTCAAAGGTGTAGGCTGTGGTCTTGGTTAACTGTTATCTGTAACAATAGAATGTGTGTTCCCATGATATATCCATGTCTCTGTTTGTAGCAGTGGGGAAACTCCATTTTGACCAGTGAGTGGAGAGTTTACCAAATACTGCTGTTCTGTGCTGATTGACTTGACTTTCATGCTCTCCTTTTTATTCCTGGCAGAAAGAGGATGCGTTGGTTTATCAAGGTAAGTAGCTCCTAACACACAGAACATTTGGGTCATCCTGGGATGACGAGATTTATCTTCAGACATTTACTTAACAGACAAAATTCTGTTTTATTGTATTGAAATCTCGATATTATATTTTCACGTTCTAGAAAAAGAAGGCAAGTGCGTGCATTGGTTGTAGCTTCCTCGCTGCACACAAAAAGCAAACTGAATTGATTTACTATTCAGTTATTTAGAATGCACTGTGTAGAAAAAAAGTTCTGAACAAAGCACACAGAAGCACATAGTTTGAGAACTGATTTTGACAAATTGAAATGTATCCATTTAAGAATGGGCCATGGCTGTTTACAAATCTAACTCACAAAGAGTCATGTAAAATCCAGTTATAACTTATCTGGGAGTTCTGTAATTAAGGAGCCTGTCGTAGGGCACGAGGAATACCGTTATGTAATATTTGTTAAAAAAAAAGGAAAATCACACCCGTGTGTGGAGTGAGGGGCGCTCTTATCGTCGTACATCATACACCACCTCATTCCGGCCAATCAGAATTTGCGTCCTCACCTTTGCCTTCAATGTTTCATGTTTGTGTTGGGACAAAGTTTGTGCACACACACCAAAAGCTGGACATAGGAGGGGCTATCACCCCTCAAAAACACCTTATTAACGCATTAGTTTTATTTTCAGTTCTTAAAAAATGACACGTGTGAAGTGTTATCGTCATACATCATCAGCCAATAAAAATCATCACATTCCGTGCGACAAACACGTGCTCAAACACACCTACACACAAAGTTGTGCATTATGCATAGGAGCGGCTAGCGCCCCTCAAAAAACATTTGGTTTGATTTATCTTCAGTACTTTGGTGTTTGATGGTGTAGTTTCTTGTTCCTGTGGGTAAGTAGCCAAACGTGGACAACAGAGCAACATTTTTCAGCAATCCAAAACATAAACATATCCATTATTTTTGGTGTCTGTTCCTAAATTACAAGAGCCATACACGGAGTTGCACCGTGTTCAACAATCTCATGTGGACAGTTCCAGCATGAAAGATACACCAAACAAGATAACCCGCAATGGCCTCAACAGTCCAGAATGCAACTACAAGATGAGTGGGTTGTTGGAAACGCATTCCCGGGGCATGTAGGATTCAGTAGGAAACCACTAACTGAAGTAAACCGAAGATACATGTGTGCTCACTCTTTGCAAGTCTTCACATTTCTGTCGGTGTGAATGGAAGACTTCTTGAAGGGTGACACAGTGGAGCAGTTGCATGCAGTTACTACATGTACAGTAGCGTAGTAATCCTTGCTGAGCCATGAGGCCCATCGGGCAGGAGCCTATCTCCTGTTCTACTGTATAGCATGAGCCGTAAGGCATGACACTAGTATGTCGCAGGGACTTGCCCCCAATTTAACCCTTGCTGCTGAGTGCCAGGCACTGGGTCCCATGTTTGGGATGGTCTTTGGTATGACCCAGGCGTGGGATCGAACCCCAACCTCCCAGTCCAAGGGTGAACACTCGTAACTACGAGGCCACTGAGCTGTCAATGCGACAGTGACATCCCCTTCCCCAATGTACTCTCCCCTCTAAAATGTCAAGAGATTTGTTTTCATGTCTCTGCCATTGATTGCCTATATTTCTCATAGGCTCACTGACTCACCCACCAGGAATGTAACCCGGTTGGTTAAGTCATTTTATGAGTGAATGCACTCAATGAACTTCAAGAGTCGGGCCATGACCCCAAGGTGAGGATCCATCGTCCAACAACAAGCTCACGTGAATTGAGCACTGTGGTCTAAGTCACCGCTCCTGGAGTTATTGGGTTTTTACCACCACCATGGGGAGCTGAAACCACCATCTACTTAGCGGTCATTTTGACTGATGATAGCTTTGCATTACAAACCATTATATTTACCTTTTTATTATTACAGGTTTGATGCATTTCCTTCTCATTTAGGCATTTTCACAATAGCCCTCAACGACAGTGTTGTTGGGGAAAGGGATAACCACAGCCTGGGACTAACAAGTCTGTAGTATGACGACTGGAAGATTTTTTCCCCCTCATTCTAATTAACTAACTTCGGGGCTTTTTCCGTATTGCGTATGGGCGAGCAGGACGGAAGAGGAGTAAGGCAAATGGCTCAAGCACATTTGCCTCTTCATTTAACTATCCTAATTTTTTAGGAGCAGGGGACTGCTATTGAACAGCGCTCGGAACAGTAAGGGGTTCAATAACTTGCTCAAGGACACTTTTGACACGATGCCCGGAAGGATCCCGGAACCCATCTGGTTCCCTGGTGGCAGCTCGACGCCCAGAGCCACTGCGAGATCATGAGAAGATGGTGCCTTGCGTGGCTTGCAGTGAACCTGGATATGTGCTATGTAATGTCTGGACATTTATACAGAACTGTGCACTGAGAACCCTTACCCGACCAGAGAAAAGACAGCAAATGTGTTCCGCTGATGGGAAGGATTCACTCCACTCTGACCCAGTAACCACTTCGAAGTTTGCCGCTGGTGATGTCAGAACTGCCCAATGGGTCGCATAATTCACGTCCTAGAGTGAAACCATTTGGATACACTACAACTTGCACCACACCGTTTAACTATTGTTGTGGATGAGGCTGGGGAATTGCCACAATGGATACAGATTATTGGGGCAGGCAATGTTTGAGGCGTACAAATCATAAGCTTTTTAAAAATACTATATCAAATGTATACTGTAAGCCAGAAATTGAGCTGGCTTTGCGGTGCATTTGAATCTTTATAGCAATTACATCAACAGTGAATCTTACAAAACATTTGCCTTTTGAACTCCAACATCATTGAATTATCTACTGTACACTTTGTTTATTTTTTCCACTTAGATTAATTGTGATCTTAAAAAAAAAACCCACACATATCACTATTGAAGTTTGGCTTTCATTTAACTGCTTTTGTTTGGACATTCTAGGTCGCGCAGTCCGAAATAACGTCGTACCGGATTTTGAAGACATCATGGAGTACCTACAATACCTGAATCTTGATGAGCCCATCATCGGTGAATATATTATTAAATCACTTTTGAAGCTGCTCGTTAATTATTATCTTAGTGTTTTTTACGTTGTCGGTCACTTTTTTTTCACTTACTTTGCCAGGTTTGAACCATTTGGAAGAAGTGAAAAACTCCGACCCCAATGACCCTCAGCCAGGTCCCAGATATAACTGTAGGATCTGTGATCTGGAAGCTAACCTACCCAACATGGTCAATCACATCATCGGACGCAAACATCGTCAGAAGTATCTGGTATGCGTCTCTCCTTTATTCTCAGATTAAACTGAAATGTGCAAGTTGGACCATTTAAAATTGCTCTGTGATATATATATATATATATATATAATCTTTTTGTAAATAATAACCGCTCTGAACTGACTTCAGGAGGTGAAACGGCCAGACATGGTAACCTGGAACCCAGCTACCCCATTTAGCAGTGCAAATTCGGGGAAAATCATACGGGCCAAGGCAGAAGTAGCCGAGCGACAGAATGGGAGAGGAACGCCAAAGGTTGGTGTTGTCACGACCAGTCTCTCCTGGCTATTTACCTCTTTGTCTGTCTCTAGCTTCCACACTAGCACACTCCACTCGTGCCTTAGTCCTGCTTTTGAGCGTACACAAGGAAGTGGGGATGATCTGCTTAAATATCAATGATTTACTTTGTTGCTTCATTAGCTCTGATCACTCATTCAGATGGCTATAAATTCACCACAGGATATCTTGCAGACAGTTTACATCGCATAGCTCTATTATACAACACATTGTTTTGAAGAAGCAATCTGATTTGTTGAAACAGCCTGGTAGCCGTGTTTCAAACGTGCATGATGGAACATCAAATTAAAACAATGAAATCAGCTGTTCTCCCAGAGCGCAGCAGACTCGGTGGCTAGGCTAGCTAGTTTCTTGGGACATTTGTGGTTGTAGTGGCATCTTTCATTAAAAGCTTATGATTTTCAGTGATTATCTAACTGGTAACTGTGGTATAATTGCAATATTACACTCGGATGCATCGCAATTCAGCAGTTCATTTCGTAACTGCGGATGAGTTCCTGTAGCATTGCAGGCGTGCATTAGTGACGTTAAACCACCCCCTCTCGTGTAATATTGCTTAGATCAACACCTGCCTATAAGAACGCTGGACTTGTTTCACTTGCTTTAGCTTTGTAGTGCCCTTGAGTTGCTGAATTGTTTGTGTCTGTGCTATGCTGTGTATGTTTCAGTCGGCGAAGAAATCACTGGCAAAATATGTCGGCAGCTCAAACGTCTCCAGAGGTATGGCCTTATACTTTGGATTTTGTATGTGGTACTCTGGAGAGTACAAAATGAGCATTTGTAACAATTTATTTTTTTCTTTTTCCCTCAAGTACTACCACAGCAGAAGAACAATGTAGGCCAGAATTCTTCTAGAGGTCAATCACAAGAATTTACAGATTATCCAGGAGATTACCCCCACCACTCGGGGCATCCTCTAGATGACCCAAGCATGCCGCCCTATCATACAGATGACCGCTACATGTCGGCAGATGCAGAGAGCGGTGCCTATCCAGCCATCCATGATTATCATAGGGACTATCAAATGCACTCTGAAGACATGTCCAGAATGTCTCGTGGTACCAGCCGTGATTCTAGGGAGGAGATGACTTACGGAGCAACGTACCACAAGGAGGCTCCTCTTTACAGGAAGCCCTCAACAGGAAGCGACCCCCTCAGGGAATTTATGGATGCCGAGCGTGGCCGTGGTCCTTCTGCTGAAGCTGTGGAGTCTCGTAAAAGGGCCTATCCAGGACACAACCCTCATGGGTCAACATATGCAGAAGATGGCCCTCACAGTCGAGCTTACCACCAGCCAGAAGGTTCTGAGCTGGCCACTACAGGTGGAGGTGTCCAAGGCAGGACCATAGATTATTCTCATGGAAAGGTTCCCTTTGACATTAACAGTCACCTCAGGCAAAGACCGTCTCCTGGCGACCACCACTCGAACCCCAGATCAGATCTGCAGCAAAGATCCTACCCTGGAGGTGATGGTCAAGATGCGTCTTACTCTGAGGAAGATCCCTATCAGCCACTCTACCCTGACACTAACCCACAGCGGCGGTCTCTAGACAGGGAACCCAACACACCTGGCAATGCTAATGGAGCAGGTAGGCGGGAACAGAGTGGCCAAGATGCCAAAAGGCAGAGGCTTGTTGAGCCTATGGAAATGGGACAATGGCAAGAGGGGCCAACAGATGACCCTAGCTTCAGAAGGAGAGGTCCGCCTATGCCCAGCAGACTCCCGGAAGGTGCCAGAGCAATGTCGGACATCCCAGAGCCATTCAGACGCTTTCTGCAAGGGTCGTCAGAGGGTGAGATGAAGGACGGGAAAAGAAGGAAGAAGAGCCGCTTTTCAGATGCCACTAAAGAGGAGGTGGAGAGCGCCAAGTAAGTTTGAATGGAGCTTGTTAATTTTTATTGATAATGAGCAGGCTTTTATCGAGCCTACTATTGAGCATTTTCTATTATATTGTGTTTGTGTGAAATATCCAATCTACAAGCTCACACCATGCTTGTAGATCTGGTTTGTAATATACCTGATTTTGGGCTCATCCCTAGGTGCAAGTCTTTATTGACTTGTGGTGGTTGTTGTTGTTGTTTCTTCTTACTATTAGAAACAGCAGCAGGGTTTTCTGTACACAAGGCTGGCTGACTTCTATCTCACACAGAATTGTTTTTATATCGTCATGGTTGGACGGAATCCTCAGTCTCCATATTTGAACTGTCAATTCATAAATGAATACTACAGCGTCACACAAAAGAATCAATGTTTTTACTATGTCATTATTCTTGCCAGGTTATTTTCACCAGGTGCTTGAAAGAAGCGCCTGGACTACATTTGCTAGTATGTCTAGTAGAGACTGTAGTGGATACTTAGTCATGATTGTCTGCCTCTAGGCTGCGTCTAAGCCAATGGGAGACTTACCCATAACACCCATAGTCTGACTGTACCTGGCAGTTATGACTGAATCATTCTTGTTTAGAATGTGCTTTTGATATATAGTGTCCAGATTGCATACCCCTCTCCACATTGCTGCCTAGCCTTGTTAGCTTATAGCTAAGCTATCCGGTTTGCGAGCAGAGAACAAGTTTGAGCAGAGTATGCTCACAGTCTCTCTACAACACCATTTCCACAGTGACCGAAGAAGCCAAGCGAAATACGCAACTATCGCACAACAGAGACGGAAGCCCAAAGCAGCGGTTCCCGGGAAGGACTGTGAAAAGTGCGGAGGTAAGATCCCGTGGCGGGACAAACACAGCATCTGCATCTACTGTCTTGGATACGACCACTTCAACAATGCGCTCAACGATCCGGACTTCTGCAGCGCATGCTCGAAGACGGAACAGAATTACGCAAGTAAGAGGATAAAACGGTTGCTAAAGAAGCAGCCAGGGGACCCTGTCCTGGACCTACCCCTGGAGAAAGAGACCTGGGATGATCGATCCCCCAGCCCGGATGACCACTCACGCAGGTAAGGGCTTTTGACGTGTTAGGTGTTCACTTGTTTTAGTGAGGCTTAGCTACACAGACGTTGAGCTTGAGCAGAGAATGCTCATCGACAACAAGTTTGAGCAGAGAATGCTCACTGTCTCTCTACAACACCATTTCCACAGCGTCCAAAGAAGTCGAGCAAACAAGGCAACTGTCAGACAACGGAGACGAAGGCAGAGGGAACCCGTTCCCCAGAAGGACTGCGCACAGTGCGGTCGTAAGGTCTCGGGGAGGGACAGGCACAGCCTCTGCGGCTACTGTCTCGGATACGACCACTTCAACAACGCAATCAATGATCCGAACTTCTGCATCGCATGCTCGTCGACGAAGGTTAGGTACCTGAGTGGGAAGATGACTCGGCTGCTACAGATACGGCAACAAGACCCAGTCCCGGACCTCCCCATGGAGGAAGAGACCTTGAATCATTGCTCACCCCACCGCTGTGACACGACGCACAGCCTGGAGGACCACTCATCCAGGTAAGGGTTACACTAGGTGTTACCCTTGTTTTAGCTTAACGCAATCCTTCCCAGCCCTCTAGGGGAAAAAATTGGCACCAGTGCCAGAAGAATGCATGAAAAAACAAAGAAGGGCTCCCTGACTAACCACGTCGTGTTAGTCCCCTTACAGCTGCTGCTGGCATGGAGGGGCAGCACTGGCCACCGGTAGCATCACGTTAGCTTTGCTTATTTATGTTTTCTAAGATTTCTGCTACCCATTCTGCTAGTCAACGCCTTGCTCAGCGCTCTCTGAGCTGTTTGCTGCACATGCAGAAATTCACTTCCTTGTTTACACCTTTAGTGTCGGTTAGCAATATCCCGCTTTAGCTTCCACACAAGTATTGTGGCTCTCTCAGAGCCCTCGACTACGTGATGGTCTAACAGCAACTAGTACTGTTTAGCTTCCACATTTTGTGACGGTCGTTAGTAGTGGCTAGCGATAGCCCTTCCTTAACCACCGCACGCATGTGACGTCTTACAGCGGCTAACGATAGCCCTGTGCTAGTTTCCACAATAAATGACGGTCTTTTACAGCGGCTAGCAATAAGCCCTGTTTAACCCCACATAAGTGACGGTCTTTACAGCAGCTAACAATAGCTCTGTTTAGCTTCCACTTTATCCTGAAAGTGTCTACTAAATCGGCCTTTTCTTGCCCTGTGCAGCTTCCACGTGCTTCCCAGCACCTGCAAGATGCCTGAGTCCCAGTCCCAGTCCCGGCGTCGACGCCGTCGCGCCATAGCGGACGCTGGCGGCGCCAGCATTAGCAGCCAGTCCCTGCAAAGGGAGTGCAAGACGTGCAAAGGCCTTCTCACCCATGAGGACGAGCACGATGAGTGCCTCTACTGTCTTGGCTACAGCCACGCTGTGGAGGCCGTACAAAACCCGGAGCGGTGTCCACACTGCGCTGTCCTCTCCGATTTCCAGAAGCGTAGCAGACTCAAGCGCACCCACAGGTTGTTCCAGAGAGCACGGGAGGCCCATGCTGACGCGGGCATGGTGCAGAACTCTAAAGAGGACGATGACTCTGAAATGAGCTGCGGGGAGTCTTCACCCATGGAGTCAGCATCTTTTTTGCTCTTTAGATACTTCTATAAAATTACACAGTGTACACATCGAAAAGCAACACAGCAGTCAATAATGTGTTATATGTCTTCTATTATTTTCCAGAAGTGATTACTTTACAAAAGGTCTCCGTTATTCAGAAATAATGTTTGTTCATGAGCTATTTGTTAATGAGCTCTCATTGTCTCTAATGCATTCCACCAATCTTCTGGGTGTAGTTTGGCTCCCATGGTGCAATAAATCTGGCGTCTGGAATTGCATGATAGCGAAAATGACGTCTGTGACCTTACCTTGTATTGGTTTACGGGCCAACAAACGTCCTTATTTAATCTGAATCTATGCTGCTTACGCACAGATTGATCATACGGCGATATTCTGTCCTAATTTCTGACTTCATCATGCATCTTGTTTAGAATATTAACGCTTCTAGAGAGAGATCTGTTTTATGACTGTGTAGTGGACGTGGTGTAGACGATGTAGTGAAAGAAGATTTCACCTCCCGGTTTTGGGGGGACATTAAAGGTGGGGGTTTTCATTAATTTGCAGCACTGCAATGATATCCTGTTCTTTATTCTGAAAAAGTGTTAAATGCATCTGGTTGTATGCTATTTTACAGTTTTTTCTTGTGTATTCTTTATTAAAGGCTAATAGCTCCAGGTCAAGGGACGTATGGTCCTCCTCGACCAGGTCAAGGACCAAGGACACAAGACATCCACAGACCTCAGAGACCAGGCCCCTATGACCAACAGGTAGTCTATTGTAAAACTCTCCTTTCAGTTGAGAAATCTGGGCAGCATTTTATTAATGGTTTGACAGTTTTATCTAATCTGTACAATGAATACACTGCAATGATATCCTGTTCTTTTTTTAGGGCCAGCACAACACTGAAAGTTACCCAAGAGAGAACCCTGGCTCTTTCTCAGAGAAAATTCCAGAGTCTGGCAATGTCTTTGATTTAATGGTAAGCTCCTGAATCAAAATGCATTACAATGTACAATTACATTTTAGGCATTTAGCAGACGCTCTTAATCCAGAGCGATTTACAATAAGCAGGAACAATTGACATGGCAATACATCAAGCCAATGGAGGGAGTGGAGAAGGGTGGAGATGTGAGAATTTTGGCTGATTGAAGACCAAGTAAGCTGCGGCATTTTGGATAATTTACAAAAAGGTGTTTGTTTGGCTCGGACATCTGGGCCCCTAGGCTGCTGAGCCAGCCTGACGGCGTGCCATGGGTTCGATCAATAAAAGGCAGGAAAGAAGAAAAAAAACATCTTGACTCGCGTTAAGTCTACTTGTATTATGTTTTATATTTCTTTAGAAGGAAAATTGAAATAAAAAGGTTGTAGTTTGTTTGATAGGAGGAAATGAGTTCCTTGTGAAGCCAAACTCTGGCCAAACTTATAGACCGGATTCGTGCCCAACCGTATTCTACCATGTATAACTACCAGTGGCATAACACACTCTCTTCCACCTGCACAAAGCATTTCACAGTCGATTGTTATCCAAGTTTGGAGCCATTCCGTTCAACTATGCAAAACTGTATTGACCTCGACTGTCTATTAATATCTATTTATAACTCTTAAAAATTATTTACTGTGTATACAAAAGACATTCATCACCATCACCACCCCTGTACAAATAAAACCAGTAGAATTGCAGTGTGCCTTGGGGACTTGCTTCTTACAGTCCTATGTCAGTAGAAATAGCAGTCAGACCTTCCATGTGTCTAATCCATGCAAAGAGACCTTTTTCTCACTCAATGTAATACTTGAATGACATAATACATGTGTTTCTAGTAATTACGGTACATAAAAGAAAATGGAATGCCATCTTGGAAGTGATTCCACTGTTTTCTGTCGTCTACTAGAAAAACATTGAGATTGAGGACTCCGAGGATGCTGACTTCCTGAAGAGCAAACTTTGCAACCTTCTTAAAGAATTCCAAGCCAAGAAATTGGAGAAGTCTTCGGTATGTTTCACCATGAACAGTGCATGCCGGTATCTTGTTGGAGTGGACAAAGTTTGGCCTTTCTAATAGATTATTATTTGTGTATTTCCTTAACCCATTAAGACCTGAGGCCCATTATACAGTCTCCTAAATCTTAACAGCTGACATAATCTATAAATAGCTCAAATCTAAAATGACAAAGGTGTTTTCCTGTGTTTATTGGGTTAAAAGAGGGCTAGATGAAATTAATGATAATTTATTGTCCTCCAGATAGTTATGTGCAAACATGTGAAATGACAAATAAAGTGAAGCTTGAACCTTGATTCTCGTAGCAAAAAAACGAAGACCCGGCAGGCATGTCCGCTGGTTACCACCGTATGAGCAACGACCAACGGGCACCTCCACCAGGCCAGCATGACCACAACATCAGAGAAGGTCCTCAGAGCCAATGGGCACCTCCACCGGGCCAGCATGACCACAACATCAGAGAAGGTCCTCAGAGCCAATGGGCATCTCCACCAGGCCAGCATGACCACAACATCAGAGAAGGTCCTCAAAGCCAATGGGCATCTCCACCAGGCCAGCATGACCAAAACATCAGAGAAGGTCCTCAAAGCCAATGGGCATCTCCACCAGGCCAGCATGACCACAACATCAGAGAAGGTCCTCAGAGCCAATGGGCACCTCCACCGGGCCAGCATGACCACAACATCAGAGAAGGTCCTCAGAGCCAATGGGCATCTCCACCAGGCCAGCATGATCGCAACATCAGAGGTCCTCCGGGCCAGTGGGCACCTCCACCAGGCCAGCATGACAGAAACTTCAGAGAAGCACCACAAAACAGGCGTTTTGACAACAAAC
>OOFJ01103778.1:0-21135 GCA_900323375.1 Benthosema glaciale
ACCCCCCCCACCTTATCTTTGGGGCAAAGATATCCTGTGCTCTAAAACGGTCTCTTTCTTAACCATTGCTTTATATCTTTCTCTTACACAGAATTATCCAGCAACTAGTGAATGGAATCATTGCACCCACTGCAATGCCAAATATTGGTGTTGGACCCTGGTGAGTAGCGGAAAGAGAAACAAGGAGTAGATGAAGAAATGGATTCTGTTTACATGACAAAAATGGTGTGTTCTGTCAGCTTCTGTTCTGATAAGATACTGTATGTTTTCAAAAGGGGAGTTCTTCACTCAAACCCTATGGATTATGCTTGGGGTGCTAATGGATTAGATGCAATTATAACACAGGTATGTTTATTTCCAAATTGAATACCCTGCTCATATACAGAATATTTTTGCTTGATTTGTTTAGATTGATATATATAGCAATTGTGGCAGAATATTTATGGCTAGCCACATGAAAATCACAATTTTTTGGTTTTGCTTCCACTAGTTATTAAACCAGTTTGAGAACACGGGGCCACCACCTGCTGACAGAGATAAAATAAAAAGCCTGCCTACAGTACAAATCACAGAAGAACATGTTGGTAAGTATTGTAATTTTGAAATATTATGGTTAGTTCATTGGTTTTGGTTATTTTTTACAAACTGCAAATAGGACGAGTAAAGAATCCCCATTATCTATGGAAGTATAGTTTGTTCAGGACTAGTCTTGCATAGCCAGACAACTATTCCACATCTCTGAATGCTAAGTATATAGACTATAGAGTCTGGAACTACACCCCCCGAAATCTGAACACGGAAGCTGGCATATGTTTGTAATTTCTGTTCATATTAGGATACATTTGCGCAGAAGAAGTGGAGAGGAGTCTGCTCCAGACTGTATGATGGAAGTATTTTAAATTTGTGGGAGGCAACAACAGTCTGGCCACGCTAGACTAGTTCAGGGCCAGATCTAGCCATAGTCAAACTAGGCCTATTGTCTGATGTGCACTGGCAATGAAATCAGATGTCTTTCAGGGTACAGTTCACTACATCAATTATGGATGTTGGAATCTTTTAACCTATTGGCCTTAATGTTCTCCAAAATATTGGAATCGGATCAGCCTTGGGGGAAGAAAACAAACAAACAAACAAACAGTTTACGTTTTGGACCACCTCAAACATTTAAGATCTGGATCTGTAGTCAGTGGCTATTCTTTCAGCAAAACTGGTTTAGCAAAAGTTCAAATGGATGTATTCCTAATAGACATTTGATTTCACACAAACAAAAGTCTAGTGCAATCTATTCATTTATCCAATCCTGGTCCAATTGAAGTTTGTGACTAACTTTGTTAGCTTCTCCATGCAACACTATTTGCATTTTAACATAATTTGTGCTTTTCAGGCTCGGGTCTTGAATGTCCAGTGTGTAAAGAAGATTACAGCGTTGGAGAAAATGTCAGGCAGCTGCCATGCAATCACATGTTTCACAATGACTGCATAGTTCCCTGGCTGGAACAGGTAAACTTGGCTATCTATTGTTGCTTTCAGATATTCTACTTAAAGACTATGGGCTCCATTTTCGTCACTCCCTAAACCCCTTATCCCTAAAAGTCTTTGCATTTTTTAATATTTTGAAAAACATTTTTGAATAGTTCAACTAGCGAATCTACATTGACACGTTGTGAGCTTACAGACTGGCCAGTTTAACTATTCAAAAACGTTTTTCAAAATAGTAAAAGAAAAGCAAATAAGTTAGGGATAAGGGGTTTAGCGTGTGATGAAAATGGAGCCCTATATACTTTATAAAATAGTGAGTGAAAATATCTGCCTGATTTCTTTTTTATGTTTGCCTTTAATGACGTGTCGAATATAGGGACACCAGTGTTAATGTGGTTAATTACCAAGACAAAAAATGTAATAGAAGTAGGTAGAATTAAAGACAATCAGAGCTTTATATTTGTTTAACTGCTCTGTTCCCCCCCCACCCGCAGCATGACACGTGTCCAGTGTGCAGGAAAAGCTTGAGTGGGCAGAACACGGCATTGAACCCTCCAGATCTATCGGGAATGAACTTTACCTCTTCCTCTTCAGCCACTCCGCCATCTTCAAGTTCCACTAGCAATGAGAACTCTGCAGATAACTCATAAAAGAAAACAGCAAAACAAAACAAAAACAAAAAACCATTCCCTGCATCTCACCCCATGAGCTGTCTATCGCTCCCAGGCTACCAATGAATCAGCGTGGTGGCCCCCAGCCTCTCCATAGGGTTGGGGAGCTGCAAGCAACTGTTCCCTCACCATGAGTGCTCAGACCAGATTCAGGAGTGAAGTGATTATTATGTAAGATCCATGTGTTTCTGCCCCTCCTGTAGCTTCCTTAAGCCATTGGGAATCTGGTTCGCGGGATGGGTGGGGATCCAGAATGGGTCCTCCTGTTTGGGAGGACATGAAGAGAGAAGGATTGGAAGTTTGGAACCTCAGGATGTCCTGATTGTCTGAATCACCTCGCACAATAACAGAAAATCAAGGAATCAAAAGGTGGAAGATGTGATGACGTGATGTAGTAGTTGCTTCTTTTTTTTTTCTTTTTTTTTTCTCCGATGTTATATGATTTCAAAATGAAACACTTTGGCTAGTGAAGATTATATGTATATAAACAGCAAACTTCTCTGTTAACTCAACTCTTGAGTGTACCATTTTTACAATTTTACTCTCAGAGTTAAATTTACTGAAGTTTTTACAAGTAGCACCTAAATTACAGATACAAAAAGACTGACACTGGCTAAGTGTATAATTCAGTCTTGGGTTTGGATGGATATGACATTTGAAGCATTTTGCTCTCCAACCTGAATTAAAATAGTTCTATATTATGTATGCATTTTATTGTTTTGCACTTGGTATGAGAAAACAATGCAGTGATCTTGAGCTATTTGGATAAGGTATTAGATACTCATGGTAATTACTTATAAAGGGATTTTCAATATATTTTATCCACTAGCTTTTCATATTGTACAGGATCACAATGTTTCAGTGCAATTGGCTTTTTAACTTTTACATTAATGAAAAGTCCCCACCTACACAAAAAAGTTGCCAATTTGCAGTCAGTTTATGTAAAGAAAGACCTTCGTACAATGAACTGATGTTAAAATAAAAATATTTGGGTGGTACCACTCAATATACAGTTGTTCTCATGGGTTTTAACTTTTAGTTAAACAACAGCAACTAATGGATTAGGGGGGGTGCTATTAGTATTGTAACAGCAAAATGCAGTTTGAAGCTGAATGTTTGAATAGTTTGTGAACTTTAATTGTGCAGAGTATGTATATTTTGAGTCGATTTGGAAGTCAACTTGTGAATGAAGAACTTTCCTAAAATACTCTTCAATCTGTGATTTACCAGTATTGGCACTACTTTGTATTTGTATAGTACATGTCTGCCAGTGACTGCTCACAGTATGCTTGGTGGTGCTATGGTCTATATCAGACACTAGGTGGAAGTGTGTGATGGTGAAGTCCGAGCTTTACTATTGTCTTTGCTGAATCTATGATTTTTCCATTTAGTTCATACTAGGCTACTGTAAGTCTCAGTTGCATGTTTGGAATCGTGTTGAAAACCATGGCTGTGCGATGCTAATTAATATCAATACAATGCACAAAGCTGTTTTGGCTTACAAGTGACTTCAGAGCAACTAGAGTTCCGGCTTACAAGGGCCTTTGAGAAACATGGGTGCCTCTTATCAACGTTCTGATCTAGTAACCCATTTCCCCGTAACTCTTCAAATTTGATTTACTTAGTAATTCTTCACGCCTTGCTTAATTTTTCACCTACTTAGTAATTTTGTGAATGAATCATCCTTGAGGCTTTCAACGTTATCTTCTATTGGCCTGAAAAATGAACACAGGGATTGAATTGATTGAAATTTGTATTAACAGTTTGCAGAATGGGTACAGTTCAATGACGACATGTAGGGTAGTTTTTACTGTGGGAGGCTGGGAGCTGACCCTTAATGACCCTTATTCCCTTTGTATATTTAATACGAAATACAAAGGTATGGGCCAGGGCCTCCATATTGTTGTTCATTGAGGTTTTTGAATCTGCTTCCTACTTTAATCTGCACCTTGCAGTGTATTTCCTCCACTTTGTGCTTGTGTTTATTGCTCTAACCTACAATTTTTTTAAAGAAAGGCGTTTGATCTTGCTTTTGACTCAAGAATCTTTCAAACATCCGGCTAAAGAAAATATAAGTTCTTAGTTTGAACAAGATTTATATTTGTATTCATGAACAATTGCATCATTGCTACAATAGCTGTTCTTAAGCCATGTGTGTGTCTTGCATACGTTGCATGCATGCATTGTTCAATGTGAGGGCCAGGCTAGCCCTGGAGTGGCTGCATCCATCCAATAGCCTGGAGGAGTGCTGCCGTTGAATGGTTAGTTGGTTGTCGGTGAAACAAATGTCATGTTGACTAAAAATATAGCTGTGCTGTGGGGGTTGCATACCCTGAGCCTACATCAAGGGTTTTTCAAAATTACAAACATGTTTGTTGAATGTCATAATAGACAAAACCTAAAAAGATAAGGGATTACAGAAATGTTGACTGTAGCAGCTGTCGGCCTGTCAACCAGCCTAGCCAATTATCAGTTAGTGGTGGAAGAAAGTAGACTACTCACAATGTTTACTTATAAGTATCAATACTGCAATGTAGAAATACTAGAATAAAGTTTGGAATTCAAAATCATGTACTTGAGAAAACGTATAACAAAGTACCAAAAGTAGTGTGTACTCATTATGCAGAACCATGTCAAATGTATAAAATGTATTAAACATCTTTTGGAAATAGCAGATCTACAAGCTAGACTGGCTATTTTCAAAAGCCCTGAAGTGCTTAACGTATGTTTTGATTCTGTTTTGTAAGAATCAAAATCTAAATAACTAGTAAAACATTTTTTTCAAATAGTTGTAGTGAAGTAAAAGTACATTTGCCTCTGAGATGTACTGGAGTAGAAGGAAAAGAGGCTACTGCACATTGGAAATTCTAGTACTTAAAGTAGTACACTATAGTAAGCAAGTGGTGCCCAACTTGTAAGCAAGGACTCCCAAATTGACACTCATTAGCCTGCAGACCCCCATTTGAAGGGCTATGCTAGGGACCCCCATAAGAGAAGATATTTGCGGCTCCAGCAGTGATTCTCAACCCGTTTAATTTCAAGGATCCCCAGTTTGACATGCATTAGTCTACGGACCCCCGTTTAATGGCATTTCTATGTCTGGGACTGGGACCCCCGATTGATATTGTAAAATCAATGTTAATTTAACTAGAGAGTGTACAATTGGAACAATGGGTCCAGTTGGTTCAATTTGTACACTTTCTAGTTATTTGGTTAACTGTGTGATTTAGTTGGGGACCACCCTGGAACTCCCTCAGGGACTGGACCCCACCTATGGCACTGCAGTAGACTACTTGCCTACTTGAATAAATGTACAATGTATTACTTTCCACCATTGTTTGTGCCAATAATCTTTCACTGTGTCGCCATGGTGTCCATAGACATAGATGGTGTCGCCCAGAGCTCTGGTGTCGCCTCGCCGTGTCTCTCCGGGCTATGGGACCGACAGAAAGTGGCCACGCCCTGAATACATAACGCTGGGTTCACGCAGGCCGTACGTGCTAGTTCACATGATGCGCGTGACGGGTGGTGTCTTGAGCTCGAGCTGAAAGGACGGACACGGACGGAGCGGCTCTGCGGCGCGAGGAGAGGAGCAGCAGCTCGACGAATCGTCGGCTAATTCATTAGATATTTTCAGTTAAATAAAAAATAAGGATTATTTATTAGCTGTCGTAGAAAAGGTATATTTCGCCATGAAGCTACTCTGGGGAATCGCCGCCCTGGTCTTGTGCGCTTGGCGAGCCAACGCACAGACAGGTAAGAATTATTATGTTGGCCATGTTTTTTTTTTTTTAGGATACAGTACAGACTACAGACGCTACATTTAGTACGTTTGTGACCTCCATTTTCACCGAACATTGTACAGAATCGATAACAAGATACAAGTTCCAAAATGCCGTGAGCGGTGAGCGCATACGCCGCTAAACCAGCTGTTTGTATCCGCTAAAAAACGTAAGAAACCCCTTGGATTTCCGTAGAACTGGCCTAGTTAGCCGTTAGCCATTCACAGCATTCGACTAGTCTTCGCCCATCTCCCAACGGTCACCGATTTATTGACGGACCTTTTCATTTCCTAAATAATGTCCCGTAGAGACTGGTGGTTTTGATGTTATCCAAGAAGAGAGTGACAAATGGAGATGTAGTACCAATCTAATCACTGTCATTCGTTGGACATCAGATGTTTGATTCAACATGCGTTATATCCACAATGTTGAAAATAGATTTACTGTTTTAGTTTTACTGACCTATATGATGACCATCGTATGCTATGTGAGTGCGACGCAGAGATCATGTTGTTACTACTAGTGGTTATAAGCATTGTTATAACTACACAAAGGGCTTGCCTCAGTTGACATTAAACACAGATGTATTTATTATCGGGTTTATTACCGTCTGCGACTGATGTGGCAAACCATGCCCTTAACACGCACGACGAGGTATCATGTAGGGTCAGTTTGCTGCACCTTTAACTTAAGTTAAATATTAATTTCCAGCACCATCCATTATTAACAGAGTCGTGTCTCGTGGTGCTAAATCAGTATTAGTTAATTACAAGCTAGGTTTTTTTATTGCTTTAATACAGAGTTATGTAGGTCAAAACAGTGTGTGGAGAGGAGACAATTCAATTCAAAGGGCTTTATTGGCATGAGAAAACATACGTTTACATTGCCAAAGCAAAAGGCACAATACAACAGTATAACGATACAATCAAGACAGAAATTATATACATTTGAAAGTCAAAATCTTCAATAAATCAATTTCTATGTACCAAGATCACTCGATGTGGATAGTGCAGGAATACACACAATGATTCATCTTTAGGGTGGTTGTGTTCCATTTGTTATCCATTTCACATTTCAGGAGACGTTGCCTGGATTCTGACTGTTAGAACAAGAATATTTGTTTTTGTGCGAGTCATTATTTGTCTTGTCTGATGTCTAATAGTGTCATCATATGTGACATCTGTTGCCTCAATCCATTGTGTGACAACAAGGCCCCGTTTAGATAAGGTCTGAAGAATGATGACATTTGATTTCAAATGTCCGTTGTTTCCCCTCTCCAACACCTCTTCAGTGAAGTTTGTGGCTCAGGTATGACTGGTATCATGGTCCTGCTTGGTATAGTATAGATATCCAGGGTTTTTCCTGCTGAACACGTTTTCATATAAACAAACCCCATTTAGTCACTTGCACAGGCTTGCTTTGTTTCTAGAATGGACATAGGTAGGTGCCTGGCAGTTCAGATTACCTTAATCTCATTATATTGCTCCCAGTTACAACCACTCTCTTTCCTCTTTAAGAATGTGCTGTGCTGACATTCTGAACCAGCTCTTAAGAAATTATGGCAGCCCACATATTACACAACATTAATTTACAAGCAGTCATTGTTTCTGTATAGAATAAGATGCATGTTAAGAATGATCTCAGGAATTTAAATGGTTCTGTATGCACCATTGTGCAATTGAGATTTCGAAGTGTAATGGCTAAATGCACAAGGTTAACTTGAGTCTTATTTTCCATTAACTTTAGCAAATTTGGAATATTTGAATAGACTTGGGAAGCCTGGGGGAGCAGGACTTTGTATCTTCTACCTCCAGTCCCCACTCTGTCTGCCTGTCTCTACACTAAAGCGCATAATGCCAAAAAATATTTGAGTTGACCTAAAATAACAGTGGACAATTTCCCCTTTTGGCATTTTGATCCTAAGCAGTACTAGATTAACACGCACTTGTGGAGGGACAGTGTGTATTAACATCAGTCACGTGCCTTTCAGTCTGTCCGCCCGGTCTCTATTGCCTCGGCAACGCAGAATGAATTCTGCAGAGGGCAAGTATGTGAGGTTATGTACCAGGCACTACCAGCACCGCTAATGGCTTTGAAGACCATATTTGGTTCCAACTTTTAGTTTTTGTATGACATTTTGCTTTTGTATGAAAAGTGGATTATTGTAAAAGAAATGGGAAGAAAATCAAGTAAGGCCTAAATGTCTTCTGGTTGAACAAGGTTAATTCAGTGCAGTTTGAAGGTTCAACAAGAGTAGTTCGTATTGAAATGAACCCAGAAGATATGGTTTTATACTTTGTGTACCCTATGTCTTTTTACAGTGGTATGTGTGTGAGTTCCTTTGCCAAATGTTGGTTACAATGAACTGTTACTATTTTTTATCAAGATTAAGCTGTTATTGCTAAACTTGGGCTCTATTTGCCAACGTCTGTTATTGTTCTTAATATTGATTTGGCATTGCCCTCCATGGTGGCCTACTGTTAATCCTAAACTACATTTTGTTTTTACACAGTTATAACCTAGCTGTTGGTAAGAATAGTGGCATAGGTCAGTATAAGTTTACAAAGACAGGATGTGAACTATGTCCCCCCAAAATCAGTAGTTCATTAACCATTCATTTTATGGCAATATTATTTTATAATGCTAGAAAGGAACTTAAAATGATAAATCACATATTCACATAATTTTACGCTTTTAGTATTGGTATGACTCTAGAAGCCGCCTGGACAGAACCTATATTACTTATCTACTTTCCATACAGCATTCACTCTAAAGGTGACCTTTTGTAATGGCCGTGAGGCCGTTACACAAAAAAGGTCACATGATATTTTGAGACAGACTCATGTGCTCAAAAACAAGATCACTGCTCTGACTCTCTGACTTTCTCATACAGATGTATCACGTCCTCATTTTAGACAAAGAAAGCATCTAAACTACCGGTAAATGTACAATGAGTAGCTAGAAAATGAAGGAACAAGGGTGTGCCTGTTTTTACTGAAGACCAAAACAATATTTACTCCCTGAAGGATTCTGCCCCTCCTAATAGGCGGCACCTGACATAATAACAGTGTGATGCATGAGATCTATGATCCTATGGTGGATTCTTTTCCCTTGACTTTGCAGGACAGTCGGGGTTCCAGTATTTGTTCCGTGTTGGTTTAGGATAGTTTGACAATGGCTGGGGAGGAAACTACAGGGTAGCCACTAGGTCAGCATGATTTTGTTCTGTAGTGTGAGAACCTTGTTCTTCTCTGTCACTCTCTGTATTTATTTATTTATATTAATCCTCTGCAGAAAGCCATAAAAGAGAGAGTGGGTATTTCCCTAGAATCTAGGGCAGAGATACTAACTGTTCTTGGTTAACACAACGTGTAACAGAGAAAAGACCATTAGTCTAAAATGCCATGTTCAGGCCTAATCTTTGAACATTTTTATTTCAGTCTCATCTGCTTTGCCTTTTAATGTGCTGCACACTTTTCTAACTTTTCTATTTCATGTCACATTCACCATCTCAATGGGTTAGAGTACCATGAATAATCCAAAGTATTACTTAAAATAATTGGGTCAAATCAAATATGTTGCTCTAATCCATGCCCGTTCTACATGCATACTCATTTGTTATATAATTTGTGTTCTATTAACTTGTTTCCTTTTTCCTTTTCTTTGTCTTTTTGTTTGCTTGCCATCCATCACGAAATTTTTCATTCATTTCATTGCCGCTGCATTAAATCAACTGATATGGACTAAACACATCATGCTCAAATTCGTATACATTCATGTTTCAAAATCATTCTTCACAATCAATCGGATGCTGGTCCTGAACATACACCGCTCAGCCGGCTTTATAAAGTCCCCATGGTCCCAGATCAAGTTGGTTGATGACAGCGTAGTTCTGAATTGTGAAGTGATAGGGACTCCCCTTCCTGAGGTGCAGTGGTGGTTTATAGTGGGTGAAGAGCGCAATGAAACCTTCACCCACCTCTTTGATGGGGCACTAGATGACAGAGTGCGAATCAACGCCACATACATTGCACATGCCACCAGTACTATCCACCTCACTAACCTCACTCTCGACGACTCTGGCACATACGAGTGTCGTGCATCCAACGACCCTGACCGTAATGACCTGAAGACGACGCCCAAAATCAAGTGGATCCGGTCACAAGCAAACGTTATTGTGATGGAACGTGAGTGGTAGAGGAAGCAGTAGGAGACTCCAGTCAAAGCTCCTTGGCTGTTGATTCTCTGTCCCAATAGTGACCGCACTCCCTGGTCCAGTCCTCTGCCCTCTCCACCCTGCCTCACCCATTATATCCTGTCCCCCAACTCTCACAACAACTCCAAGTAGGGAGCAGACGTGGTCATGGTATGTGGCTCGACCTGCCCCTAGACCTGTTTTACCTGGAAAACTATATGATGCCTTTTTGTCATGTAAAGACTTATGTACAGTCATTAACATTTAGTCTTAAGTCTTAAGGACAGAAACCTGCAAATGGCTGCTGAACCAAATAATGGACAAACGTGTGAGTGAGGGGTCAGATTAGTTTATTAGAATTAATTCTGGTAGGTGCTAATTCTGTAAAAATATAATACGTTACTAATACTGTGTTAGACTTTTCCATTGGCTAATATCTTACTAAATAGTGTACAGAAGATGGTAACTAATTTTCAATGGATTACTAGCCATGGGGCATCTTAGTGCCTTGAGGTCCAGTATTATTATAATCTTTACAGTTGGTTACGTCTCATCATCTGGACCAAACAAAACCAGCCCTTTATCACTTAAATCTTTTTTCACTGGCAGATATATATACAGATATACTTTACCATTTCCTATCTGGTTACTTCCCTTCTGCATGTGCTTGTAATGTAAGATCCTTTCCCCACAACTTCACTGTAGTATACACACTGTAGTATCTAAATGACTTCCCTTAGTTTCCAGCACGATCCAATTCCTCTTCATCTTCTGCTGTCTGTAGAGATAGAACGGAATGTCTGTCCTCATGATATATCTGAGCATCTGTGTTCTCTTAGTTTGATACTGTGAAACGAGACTTGTTCTCTTCCTGTGACGTGGTTCCAGTAATTGTCAAGGTGTTAGTTTACGGTTATTAAAAATGATTTTCTTTTTGCATGGATATGTAACAAATTGTTAAATTGGCTCTAGTCAGTATACAGGTGTAAGCAACAGCTGATTCCTCTTTAACTTTAAGTCCTTATTCATAGATCTATCGGTTTAAGTGTGTGGCCAACACTGCAGAGATGCAGTTTAGAGAAATGTTATTTTTTTGGGGAAAAATTAACAATTGCGTTCCCCCTCTACACTCGTATTTAGCACCAACCATCACTGCCGATCCAGTTGAAGTGGCCAACCAGACGTCTGCTGTGCTCAGCTGCAATATCTCTGTCACCAACCCCCTGTCCATCAAGGGCTCCCATTGGCTGTACAACGGCAAAGTTGTTGATGATTCTGCATCCACTGATGACTCTCCCTACACGACTCTCACGTAAGTAGTGAAATATAGTAATAGCCCTCATACCGTGCCAAGCCATACAGTATGCCTTGGCAGTTACTTTATTGTGAGAAATTTAGCTTTTTCACTTGTAGTAATATATCAGATATTTATTGCATGGCTCAATAGAGCATCGCAGTCCCGCCCCTGAAGACGTGAACAGGAAGTGAATTCCCCATTAATTTTCCTCATAGGCATTTCAAAAAGTATTTATATAAAGCCGTTTACACCGCCGACAAAGCCAACTCGGATTGTGACAAATCATGACAAACACAATATTTTGGGCCGAACAAATAATTAGAAAGAAGAAAATTATTCGATTGGCCCAAAACGTTGTGTTTATTGTCATGATCCGTGTTGGCTTTGCCCGTGGCATAATCGTCCGGGCCAGACGTCGTCATGAAAGGGGGCGGGACTGCCGACGCTCTATACATTACTCAATATATACAACGGCTGCTTTCACCTGGATTTCCATTTCTCACCGTTTCACTCCCTTTTACTTCTCCTTTCACTCTTGCACTCTTCATTTCTTGCTCTGCTACACTTGCTGTCTGTCTCTTACTCTGTCCCTTGCCCCCCTCCACTTGGCTGCCTCCATTAGAAAGCAGTGCTGGAGGCTCCACTCAGGCATTCACTGCTGTTGATTAGCAAAGAGATGGACTGTGCAGACGTGCAGCTTTGCCAGTAGCCCTGACAGCAGGGATAAGTGCCTCTAGCAGTCCGCTCACTTGCTCTGACCCTAATTCCCCATCAGAAAGAGCATGCAGGGCTGTGTGGGGAAAGCAGCGGCAAACAAAAGTGTGACTGTTATTATTACCACTGGCAAATTTAAATGTTTGCCGCATGGACAGGCAGCTTTATCCCCTCTACGCTTTTGCATAATCAGGCTTCTGTTGATATGCTGCCTAATCTTTTAGGATTTTTAGATGGTGACTGTACTATGTACTTGTAAATCACTAGGGAATAATGTGTTTGGAGTTTATTTATAGATATTTCAAAAATGTTTTTTTTTTTAGAAAAGGAGTTTTTTTTAAACACTTTTAACACGTTTAACATTTTTATTACTATAGCTTGAAGAAGATCACCCCCAGTTCTGGCGGAAAGTATGAGTGTGTGTTTGAGACCAGTGGTGAGCCTGTTGCGAAGACAATCGAAGTCAAAAGTAAGTAATCTTATAAATCGTTCATACTTTGTGTGTATTGAACACCTACGGGCGATTCTAAAATGCCTTCTAAATTCCTAAGTTTCTGGAAAACTATATTTATACAAAGATTACAAAAATGTTATGTTGCTATACTGTATACTGTACATAGCAACAAGAACCCCAAAAGGGGTCCTGCCCTGAATGGTAAAAACAACAAAACGGGTCCCTGTCCTGAATGGGGCTTTACGCCAATTTGAAGGACTTGTGTATATATGCACGTCTGAATATGTTGTCTTTAATACTTATAAAAGCATTTTCTTCCTGTAGCGACCCCCCATGTTCAGGCCTACAAACATGCTGAGCATGGCAATGAGAACGACAAGGCTGTGTTGGTCTGCGTTAGCCATGGGTACCCACTGCCAACTGACTGGGGCTGGTTCAAATTGGAGACGGATGAGAGACAGATGGTATGCTGCTTTCAAGCCCACAATATTGATATTAAGTTTTACTTATTTTATTTCGGCCATTCCGTTCCGTCCCAAAAGCTGCACAGCTCGGGTATTTAATTGAATGTGATAGTTTTTCACTCTGATCCTTGAATATTTAGATCATGCATTTGGCATGCTTTGCAACAATGTTTAAATTTGTCATCTGCCACTAACTGTGTTCACAACCCCTAGGCTATCTCCAATGGCACCGATCCAGACAAATATGAGATCAAGAGCACCCCTAATAAGACATCTCTGATTATCCTGGACCTGAACATCGAAACTGACATGGGTGACTACGCCTGCTTAGGAACCAATGAGATTGGCGCCAACACCGACAAGATCCATCTGCGTGTCCGCAGCCGCCTGGCCGCCCTCTGGCCCTTCCTTGGCATTGTGGCTGAGGTCATCATCCTGGTCACCATCATCTTCATATATGAGAAGAGGAGAAAGCCTGATGAGGTCAACGATGGTACGTAGAGTCACCTCCACTAGATTATAATAGCCCTCAGATATTTCAATTGTTTTTGTCCACTGTCTGCAAGTTGCTGGTAGATTCCATGCATACTCTTATTATAGCAATAAAACATGTATTTGTTTTCGTACATGGGAAGAACCCATAAACAATGACCTACCTGTAAAAAATATATATATATATTTGTGTGAAGTGAAGGGCACAAGATGTATTTATATCGGCTACACTTGGTCTATCCACAAATGTGTGCCTTCTGTGTTCATGTCAAGGTATGGGTTTGTACATGTAATCAAATATAACGTCCATGTATTTGCCAGAGAATCTCTTTACTTATTTATATCCATATTCATAAATCTTCTCTACTTGCGCTATCCACATGTTTCTCACAGATTTAATTTCTTGGATAAATAGTTACTGTATCAATTCATTCAATTCATTCAATCATTGTATCGTATCGCCATAGTGAACAAATGTCGTCCATGTATCGCCAACCGTGTATCATGATACATATTGTATCGCTGTTAAAATGTAGCGTTACTGCTGCGTGCTGAAAATAGCCATCGTGATGCCATTGTGAGCCGACAATGTCTTATGACAAAGTATAAATCAGTCATTACTGTTAAATATGAGTAGGCTAGTCATTACTGTTAAATATGAGTAGGCTAGCCTACAAGTAACACATAAAACCTCTATTTAAATGATGATGCTTAATGTCCAAATGTTTGCTAAAGAGTGTCGGACAGCATCGACATGTCTTCAGTGGTGATTCTTGAGTGCCCTCCTGTGGCAGGTGGTAGCGTTGATTGGTAAAGGCGTGGTATTTACATTACTGTAGATGGATGCCTATACTGTAGCTGCATGTTTTCAATGCTGCTTTTTTGTTATTTGTTTTATAACAGAATATTTTAAAACATTTCATAATTGATTTACTTTTTATAGGCGTTGCTTTATTTTAGTAGTGAATTGAAGCTCTATGAAAAGCAATTTGTGAGAAATTATTATTTTTTATTATTTACACTTTTACCTCTCTGTTCGCTGCTGCTTTTGTGTTTTTGGTAAGTGATCAAAACTGCATGTCAGACTGCAGTGGTTGGGCTGAAATGACCGCTGGGGGAGGGCGGGGAAGCTATGGGATTCTGAATGCACTGCTTTCATAGTTAGTCACCACTTCTCAGAGAAATGGGTGACAACTTGGTCACTCTTTCACTGGCCTTGCAATCTGACAAAAAAAAAGTAATTATACAAGCTTTATTGGTTTTCAAAATTCAAACGTTTATGCTTTTTGCTAGAGCCAATGAAAGAGCGTGTTAATGAGATAACAAATGTTATGTTTGAAGTGATGGAAAGTGGAAAATGTAAGAATTTGAAGGTGCTAGCATTCTGTCCGCAACTCCGCATGCCTTTGCATCTTGTAATTTATGCATGATACTGTCAGTTTTAATGAAAGATTCAAAATTAAAAGAAAGGGATATCATTTATCATGGCCATAGAAAGATTAAAGGTATATTTCTTTGTACTAAAACAAGTTCTTATGTAAAATTTTAAAGTTCTATATTCTGATAGTAATCTTTGCTGTGTAGAGTTATCACTCTAGCCCTTTAATAAAACACACAAACAAACACTATTGCACTTATTGCTATCAGAAAATATAGCTATTTTCACCATGCAAACATGAATGCTTTTCTGTTAGCTGCATTTGTTGTTGTTTTTTTGGCATCAGCTGTTTTTTAACTGATCCACTGACACTGCAATGTTCCATGCTCTCTCGTCATTTGAATGCCTGTATTGCATGGTATGGTGGTGATGGGCACTGCTAACAGGTCAAGTGAAGAATTTAGTATTTTCAGTTATTCTACAAATTCATTATATAAAAATTGGCTAACTATCCATCGTTGGTCAGACACACCATACAAATTATAATAATAAATAAAAAACATCACAAAATGGCAGAGTTTAACATTATTGGCATTACCTTTCTATGAATGCAATGTGTGAGCAAGCATTCTTTCTCAGTTCGTGTTTGGTTAGGGTTTTGATTGTATTGTGATAATGTTGCAGAAGAAGGTCATACATTGATAACATTTGCTACCATTGTTCATTGTGAGCAAGCGTTTCTCTCTCGCCAAACTTTGACAAACACAAGTCAGACCACATCCCTGTTTGTTCTGCTAGTATTGACTCTTATTCTCTGTCTGCCCATGCTACTTTTCAGACGACGACTCAGGTGCTGCTCCTCTGTAAGTACAGTCCCTCTCTGCTCATTACCTTGACTCATATTTCAAATGGCATTATGGCACATTTCTGTTTCTTTTATAATGGACTTTCCATGAAAATGTGTTTTTCAGGAAGAGCAATGCAACAAACCACAAGGACAAGAATGTGAGACAAAGGAACTCTAAAGACTAAATGAAGGAGGTCTGTATGACTAGGGACCACCACCCTGACCTGACTAAGAATCAACCTGGGTTTTTTTTTGGTAACCCATGCGTCTACATATGTCCGATATTTACTTTTTAAACGATATTCTGATATTGTCCAACTCCTAATTTCCGATTAACCAATACCGATATATGCAGGCTTTTTCCACCAAAGGTCTGTCAGGTAACATCACATAGATGTTGGCCTATTTGACAGTGCAGAAGTGTAATTGCCTTGATGCCTATAACGTTATACACTCGCACACCTGCCCTCAGTGGACAACTAATTGTTACTTTATGTTACTTAATGTCTATCCACCAGAGGGTGTCAGAGTTCACTTGTAAAACAAAAATCTATCCGACAATATTTCTCAAAACAGGCTGCCTCAGGCATACAGGATGCTTGCCTTCAATGTTATTTAGAAGGTGAACAGATATTACATGTGACCCTATTAAAATGTACTTGCCTGAGCTCGGAAATCACTACAGTACAAACAAAATAAATATATTTAATCAATAAAAAAAAACTTGAGATGGCTGTCTCCCTCTTCTCACTCGTTGCCTCCCTCCCTGTTTTTCTAGATGGACATCCTGATGTCTACAGTCCAGGACTTCAGGAGCATTTGACTGTTGTGTGGCACATAATATAGTGCACCTTGCAATTTTTAAATAACTTTTGTGCTTGAGTGTTACCGTTTTAAGAAATGGACTGATTTCCTCTTGCTTTTGTTTTCTTCTATATTCCTATCCATATTGTGCATCCAGGGGGAGGGGGGGTATCTGAACTTGAGGTCATGGGGGGAAATATTGCATGCGTTTTATTGCTGTCCTAGCAAACGTGTTTGTCCATTGTGAAACCATTTTAATGTTCATGTGTGGAATGCTCTATTGATGGTTCTTTCCCCTCTGTGTGCTAATGCTTCCTACATCGTAATTTTCAATCTCTGCTATAATATTTGTAAGCTGTGAGTGGCCAATATTACAACAGCACGAGTCCTATTTATAAGGATCTGAAATATTTTTGTACCCTGGTAAATCACTGCCATTTTTTTCCAGCAATGACCAAGTGTCTTGGTTTCAAATGTGTGCCCTGAATTGACAACGGCACGCTAACCACCTTGGGCAGTCCTGTATTTTGCCTTAACAAATACCATTACCCACCAACCCTCTGGAATGCCACACAGATGGTAACATCTGCCATGTTTTCTGCTGTAAGAAATGCACTGTTCCTGTAGTGGGAAGACAAGCAAAGCTACCCTTTTTAATTCACTCTTGGCTGTCATTTCCTAATGAAGTATACTGTAGTTTTAAATGACCACTGCGTCTGTTGCCATAGTCACAGCTACATTAAAGATCCTGTATTATGGACCAAGTGTAGGAGTTGTCAAATGTGTTGCTTCTGATTGCTAAATAATAGTTGAACTCTGATGTTCAGATCTAAAATCCATACTAATTGGTGATGGGCTCTATTGACGATAAATCTGGTAAATATTTGTGAATAAACATCTCTTCTCTTTGTACACAATTCAGAAGCCATCTTCCTTTTACCTGATTAGTATTGTGACTGGATGTGTTCTATTTCAGAGATAATACATTATTATAAGAATTTAAAGCTTGTAAAAAAAAAAAAGTTTGAAGTTTTTTTTTTTTTTTTGCATAGTAAATAACCAAGCATTATTAAGTTTGAACACTGTCAACTTGCACAATCGGAATAAAATTATTTGATTTAAAGAATGTTGTCTTTTCTTATAGAACTTGTACGAGGGACACTCAAAGTATGACCACCCCAATTGTAGAAGTTTATTGTATTAAAATACAGATTGGTCAAAGATCAAACCAACTATCTTGTTGCCTACAGTGGTTCCCACAGTGGGTTCCAGGGACACATTAGTTACGTCTCTATACTTATAGTATAATATTAAATCCTAATCAAAATCACTATAACATTTTCCACATTGTTCCCAAGTTAAATTAACTTTGATTTTACCATATACTGGGGTCCTATAGATGGTATTAAATGGGGCACCTGGTCCTTGAATTGAAAATGGTTGAGAATCACTGTAGAAATCTTCTCTTATGGGGGTCTTCTTTGCATATATTTTCAAATGGGGTCGTCGGGCTGATGAGTGTCAATTTTGGGGGTCCTTGACATGAAAAGGTTTGGGAACCACTGGCCTAGAACATACCAAAGGTTGCATAACTTGTTCAGTAGAAGATAGGCCTCTTGACTGAGGCCTCTTGGAAGGTCCCATCCAACTATAGTTGGATGAAATTCAGTCCAACTATAGTCAATTCAATTCAAAGGGCTTTATTGGCATGAGAAAACATACGTTTACATTGCCAAAGCAAAAGGCACAATACAACAGTACAATATACAATACAATCAAGACAGAAATTATATACAGTCACTATAGTTGGATGAAATTCAGTCAAACAATCAAAAAGGTATAGATCGAGATGTCATATCATATAGGCCTAAAAGGGGCCGCAGGGTCGACTAATTTAGTCTCAGAATTTGACACAAGGTGGCGCCATTTAGCTATCGTAGAACAGACTGGTGATATTTTTTTTGTTTCTGATTCCATGTGTAGTTCGACATCAACATGTCCAGACTCTAGTCTGAGACTGGCTATTATCTATTACAGGGGTCTGCAACCTTTTTGAATTTATTTTTCATGACACGACATTAACGAGAATCATTTCTTCTTCTTTTAATAGGCCTAGTTATTTTAAACCAGAAATCCTCTCCCAGATTTATGCTCATTGTGCCAGTGATCGCCCTCCTTTGTGCCAACAATAAAATAAACCAAATAATAATAATAATAATAATAATAATAATAATAATAATAATAATAATAATAATAATAATAATAATAATAATAAATACAACAACCTAACGTGCAAAACAAAATAGTGCCTGCAATGGAATGGCTTCTTCAGAATCATGAAAAACGAGTTTGACACTACACGTTATGACACATGCAGAATAAAAGTTTGAGTTTTGCCTTTAATAGGTTGTTAATGGTACTACATCACCTATTTTAGCAATATTTTTTTCCAATATGTTCACCACTGGGATTTCTTAGAACTTCTGATATGTTGTTACTGACATATTTATGGAGCAAAAGAAAGTTGAAAGAGTTTCTGTTTTTGTTTGCGGTTGTTTGAGGCTTATTATCCATAGAATGCCTAGGCCTTTACTATAGGCCGCCTATAACGTTACGGTCTCACTCCGTTTATAGACACTTTTAGACAGTAAATGACAACGAGATGCCCACTAATAGTCCACTTGCCAGAATGTGAACCTGGACATGTTGAGTACACGGTACACCAAGATTTTATGTTAGAAATGTTGATTGGGCTGAAAACGGCCATAGAATTCAGCCCAAATGGGCTGAATAAGCACATTTGTTTTTAGCCCAATGAGTGTTTTTTGAGCAAAACTAATGCTTGGAATGGATTCAGCATCATGAAAACCCTATAGTTAGATATATCACATGCTACATAAAGCATGATGACATTTTGACTTTTATGCCTTCGCCGTTGTTAATGGTATGGTCACATATTATGCCAATTATGAAAATTGCTCAACATATGCAAGTTAGCATCCGGCAGTTTCTACATGCTGGGGACCCCTACTCAACATTTCTAACATAAAACCTTGGTGTACTCAATATGTCTGGGTTCACAATGGGGCTCTGGGCTGGCAAGTAGTATAAAGTGGTATGAAAAGAATGGACACAGCCCTATAGGCATGACGCCGCCCAGTCTCGCCAAGGATCCTCTTCCAGGTATACATATACGGCGCGCGCGGCCGGGAGGAGCTAGGATTGGAACAGCTGTGATGGACGAGCCGACGACGAGGCGTCGGAAGATGGCGAGGAGGACGACTCCAAATTCCATCAGCTTCAGTTTAACACCATGCACGGTGCTGCAGGCACAACCACCACCAGTGTCAACTCAGCTGGATGCGCGGAGGATGGGCGGCAGTGGCACGGTGGGAGACGTGGAGGAGGCATCAAAATGAAGCAATTTACGCCAGGAGGGGGAGCCGCGTTCACTGCTGCTGCGCGTAAAAGCTCCAATAACAATGAGCTGTGCTGGCTCGTGCCAGACGAGGAGCGTGGCGCGCCTCTTACTACCGCCACAACCTCCTCCTCCTCCTCTCTGCCCTGCCAGAGAGATGCTGCTGCTGCTGGCGGCCGAGCTGGCTCACACTACAGGGGCGGCGGTGGAGGAGGAGGGCTCCAAATCCCACAGGCATCTGCGAGCGACCGAGGCGAGGAGGGGGCCACCGGCATGATATGCAACACAAACGGAGATTGCAGAAGGGACCCGAGCTGCAGTTCAGGGAGCCTCTCCTCTCTCCTCTCTAGGCAGGTGGAGAAGAAGCAGACAGGTGGAACAGTTCCGGCTGACGACGTTAACGCGCAAGCCGCATGTAACTCCTCCACCCTCGCCGGCAGCATGGACGGTTCGACCACCCCCGCGGGCTCCTTCATGGCACAGGGGCAGGGGGTCGAGGCGCAGCAGGCCGGGGTCACTGCGACTAGTGCAACGGAGAAGAAGGAGTCCTGTAGAGTTTCCTTCTCCTATGCCACCAACAACAGTAGAGACTCCACTATGTTCCCCGGCGGACAGACCCCGAGTGAACAGTCCAGGAATTCTGTCACGTTTGTCAAACGCGAGGATGGCTCCCAGATTGCGCCGGATGACGAGGACAGTCGGACGTACATGCAGCGGCAATTTAGTTCCATGCTTCAGCCTGGAGTTAACAAATTTTCCCTGCGCATGTTTGGCAGCCAAAAGGCAGTGGAAAAAGAACAAGAACGCGTTAAATCAGCGGGTAATTGGATTATCCATCCATACAGTGACTTCAGGTACGAGTGAAACTGTGTTTTTTGTTTTTCCTTTCTTAAAAAAAAAAAAAAAAAGTCTTATCATTATGTATGACTACATTCTATATACGATATTAAATATTGCCTGACCGAAACACTCCCCTTAAATCTTAATATGAAGTAGTCCGACATTCCATGACGTCTTTTTATTTATTTTTGTTTTGACAACCAGTAAAAACAAACAGGATATAGACACAGACACACACAGACACACACACACACACACACACACACTCACACTCACACACACACACACACACACACACAC